>JANIPN010541903.1:0-12266 GCA_027478595.1 Erythroxylum anguifugum
GGATTGAGAAGGGATTGAAGAGGGATTGAAGAGGGATTGAAGAGGGATTGAAGAGGGATTGAAGAGGGATTGATTTAAGGTGGTGGGGTTTGCGGAAGGATTGGGAATGGAGATGGGGATATGAACTTACAGCGTCGAGTGCTTCGCGATCTTCTTCTTCGGCGGTAGTCGCCATGGTGCTTTCCAGAGAGAGAAGCTGGCGATCCAATTGTGTGGTTTGTGGCTTCAACAAAAGCTGCGGTCGATGGTAGTGGAGTGTGTTGACTTTTGCTTGAACAGGTGCAGAAGACGCGACCGCGTAGATGGGGTTGGTCGGGGTATTTAGCTTACTCAGCATACTTTTTGCCCGGCCGTCCTGCCGTGAGGTCTGAGCGACTCGAGCTTTGACTCGTGAGCGCTATATTCCTCATTTCTACGGCGAATAAAATTTCAAAGCTCCCCGGATAAAGCTGTTCTAGTAACTGAAGCCGGCCGTGCTATAGCGTTATACATCCTTCCTGTCTCTTGCCATTCTTCTCCCCGCCTCATAAATATCCGCCTCCCTCTTCACCAGTCCGCCCTTGAGTTATCGTTCTGAACCTGTCCTCGACGTCCCCAGCAGCAGCGGCACCACCACCACCACTGCCACCACAACACCCCACCATGTCCACCTCATCCGACCCAATCGTGGAGCTCCGCGACATGCTCTACTCCTACTACGACCTAGTGACCTCCCGTCTCTCGCACGTCTTCAGCGACCTCTTCAACATGTCGCAGTGGCGCTGGATCCGCCTGGGGCTCATAGTGGTAGCCTACATCGTGCTCCGGCCGCTGATCGTGCGCTTCAGCGAGTACATCGGGGAGAAAGAGACGGCGCACCGCGAGCGCAAGGCGAACGAGAAGAAGGACCGCGAGAGGAGGGAGAGGAAGGCCAAGGCGCGGGTCGGCGCGAACGACCTGCGCGGCGGCGGCGGTGGGGGCAGGGTGATTGGGGAGGTGATTAGTGACGAGGAAGGGGAGGAGGTGCTTGTTTCGGTCGATGGGAAGGGTAAGGGTAAGGGGGGTGGTGCGCCCAGGCAGAGGAGAGCACAGTACAAGACTAGTAAGGCGGATGGGCCGGGGAAGGATATCCAGAAGATCTTGGATGAGATGGAGAGCGATTCTGATGTGGAGGACTTGATTACTGGGATATCAAGAGAAGAATAGAGACTCTGAGTTTGAAAAAAAAGAAAAAGAAAAGGTTGAAGTCGTGAGATGCGGTGGCATACGGCAGAGTGAGCTTGAATGATTTCGGTACGTGGATTTGAGGCGTGGCGCTTGCAAATGAAAAAAATGCTATGAAAGATATGCATATTCAGCTATATAATCTACCCTAAACTTCCCTAATGCTTTGAGTCCTGTTTACTATCCAGATAGCAAAGGAGACGAGTGTATTGGGTCCATCAGATAAACACAGGGAACCAAGGTATTCACAGTTGTTTCGCTATTGCGGAAGAAAGTCCAGATAATTTGTGGAGATACCTTGATTTAAAGAGGTATAAAATACTGTAGCTATGCAGTCCTTGTTGATATTTAAAGTTGAATATCAATTCTAGCGATAAATATATCCCAACTACAACCCTAGTGACGACTCTAAATCCCCCAATAGTAAGAGGTGCCCTAGATAATTCACTACCTAGGCGAGCATGTCATTTTATTTTGCAAGGACGCCTCCAAAGGAGAGATCCGGGATTGTGTGAAAGATCAACAGAGATCCCAGAGGCTGATACCGACCTATATTACCTTGTTCAGCGTCCAATTCTACTGATTCCGCGAGACCGCAGGCTGATAGAGCTCCGAAGAATGAATTTTGATGCGTGATTTAGCAACCGGTCGACTCTGTAGCTGCAGAGCATCTAAAATGACAGCATCCATTCATCCACTATAATAGAATCATCGAAATATAGTTTCTTTCAAAGGTGAAATGCTTCAATCTATGTCCGAAACTTTGGGATGTTGGGGATGTGTTATCTACTGCGTATGAACTGAGCCTAGATAAGTAGTTTAGTTGATAGTAGAAACCTGTGTAATAATTGGAACAAAGTCTTTGAACTCTCAGATTGCACAGTGTTGCTAAAAATAGGAGCAAGAGAAGGTAGCTGATTAGTAGGTATCTTTAAAAAACTCGGCGGTGCTTAAAACACTAGGATATCTATAGGGGTCTTAGCCCAGCGAGAGCTCTAACAAGAGGAAGTGGTAGTGCTGGGGGAAGTACAATGAGGCATTACAAAAACAGCTTCCGGAAACGATGTCAGCTCGACTACTGGACGAGGCTCGGTATATCTTAGAATCTTAGGTTAAGTAATACACCCAGTTCTTCGATAGGAGGTCATGACAGTATTCTACAGTGGTTAAATTGAATCTTAGGCGTATTAGGGGCTTCGTACAAGTCAACAGCCTGTTTTTGATGAATTGCCAGTGGATATAGAACAGTCTTTTCATCCGCTTAGCTTATGAGGGCGGCCTACAGGGCTAAGAGACCAGTGTAATGACATTACCCAAATCGATTACCGAGTAATCTGTCACTACACAGCAAGAGACTTTTGCGAGCAACCCCGATGAAGTGTTTCACCGTTTAATTTCCGAGGAGTTCGAATTCAATTTAACACATATAAACAATCAGAAGATGTTAATTGTGTTTGCCTGAATCGATTAGTACATTAGGTCGCTGTGCTCTTGCGATGCAGGTATTGATCGCAGTCGATATTCGTCGACGTCATTTTTCGAGAGGCCAGACAGTGAAACAGTTCCTCGTCTTCAGCCCTAAAGTATGGATTACTCACGAGGTGGAGACCCATGGCCACCTCGTACTCGTGCTTACTGGTGACCAAAAACCCACCACCGGGGGCTCGGGCAATTTGTAGTTCTGTTGTACTTCTGCGGAACCGCCATTTTTGGAATCAAGTCTCTTTCAGTTGTCAATACCTGTTTTGGGGTGTGTACTGGACAGGATCTGCAAGTCCACGCAATCCGAGGGTATTTTGGGCCGTTTGGGACATGGCGGACGAACATGCAGAGAGCTCTGACCCAGTCGCACGAGCCGTGCGAAATCTTCAGCACCACAGTGTCAGGGCGTGCAGTGCATGCTCTTTGCGCAGGCCTGTCAGCACTGAATCATGATGAGCCCGGCACCTACATGTATCGCGGGTCTTATTACGGATTATATGCATGCTACCAACTGTCTTGATGTCTGAGCAAACTTTGTGCGGCCGCCCTTGGGGGAGCACACGACCTGATGCTCCATGTCAGAGTGCCTAAACGTCCCACGAACAATTTGGACTCGGACACCGAAGAATGGTGGACTAGGACTATCCTACGTGAAGCCAATCGAAAATCCTTCACGTAGCGGATGCTTGCTCTTCCCTAGGGGGCCTAACACGAGTAAAACGATTCGCCCAGCCTTTGGTTACGGGCGAGGCCAAGTCCCCTAACTTCAACGATGACAGTAGCCCTTTTTGCTGCCGTCATCTTTCACCCCGCACGCGTTGCATGATGCGATTCTTGCATGCAGTTCTCGTCGCCCCAGCGGTTAGACCAATATTCACCCTCTTCCCAGGGGGCCAGGCCAATCACGGTGTCGGCGAATTAGTTAGATGGTTTTTGGGGGCAACAATCGCAGCGAGGTGCCGAAAATTTCTACTTTACAGCGTATGAAAGTGTAACCGTCGATCTCGCAGCCTTCGCAGTTATTACAGCGGGGCAGGTAATATCGATAGGCTCCATTGCATTACCATACGAGTGATGGTGGGGGAGATCTTTGCACTCCTCGGCCTCCAGCAGCGAGCCGGAGCCCACCGCTTCTTCGATCAGCTGGAATCCAAGTGAACTCCTTTCAGAGTTGGCCCTGGACCTACTATGTAAAAGTATGGCCCCATAAAGCACTGCCTTGTCGCCCTAATCCCTCGTGGGAATCTGAGCTCAGCTGCGATATTTATTTTACCTGGCTGTTGGCGGTGCTGGGTGTAAGCTGTCACGAGGCTCTCAGCGAGGCATCGAAAATAGGCGAGTGCCAGGAATCCGATTTGCTGGGTCTGGGACTCTTTGCCGCTGTTGCTGCACTTGTCCCCTGCGCGCTCTCCGGTATCTTGGGTGGGTGCTTTTTAGTAGCGCCGCGCTGTCGTTGGCTGGGAACTTGGACACAGACTTGAAGAGAATCGTTTCATTCAGTTGCAGCGCGAAATCTTCTTTTCTGCATCGTCCTCTTCGTTTTCATGGGGCAGCTTCAAGGTTGAGATGAGCAGTGCACGTGGATCGGAAATTTGGTGATTTTCGATCGAGGGATTCAAGAGGACTGCTTTGTAGCGTGTCGTCCTCGACGAATTCGAGTCCTACCATGTCGTACAACTATCCTTCACCTTATCAGTCGCCTACTAGCCCCTACCATAGATGGGACGAAAGGTAGAAATAATCTGGCACTCTCGTTGACATCTAACTTATTGTCGAACAGGGAACGGCAGTACAATAAAGAGGAACTTAATTTACGACAGCATTCCTATCCGACTCCTCCCCCTTCAGCCTCGTCGAGGACATTTTCCCCGACTAATGCGGCTTCTCCAAGAAGGTTTCAGAGACCACAACGGAGCAGGTGGCCTCCACAGCCTTGTGTTGAAGATGAGGCGAAATCGCTGTCAAAGGAACGTAATCCTTCCGTTTCAAGCGACGATGTTGTACCGTTGAAGGGGTCAGTGGATCAACATCCCGTAATTATCCCAGCAGACGCGAGTAGTGGCGATGAGTCGTGGGAAGATTCTCAAAAGGATGGCCTGCGAAGATCCGAGAGCTCCTCGACAGATAGTTCGGCTCCCAAAACACCAACTGAGAGTTCTCGTAACGATGAGCGGCGATTCGTCCTCTTGTCGCAAGGAAACGTCAAGCATGATGAACCTGAGGATCATGTTCTGGATGAAGAGGAGAGACGTGGATCGTATGTAAGGTTACGACCTGACCAACACGTCCAGCCGCTGCGGCCTAGATCCAAATCCCCGGCTGCTCGATCGGGTCTGAGAATCGATCCAATACTGAACGATGTGAAATGGGATAGCAAACAGCAGCAAGATATCAAGAAAGATGATCCTATACCATATACGGGGCCAAGAGAATCAACTCGGTATGCTTTTTCTCCCAACGTCAACAAGGGAGTACATGCACTCGATTCTCTCAAATCGCCCGAGAATATCACCCCCATAGGCAGCCCAAATCTACGTGGGCGACAGTTTGACTTGAGATTTCAAGATAGACCTGAAAAGCAGAGGACATTCTCCGGCTCTTCTACATTCCCGGGTCAGAAAGCCGTTCCTCCGAGGCACATGTCCGCAATGGGCTTGATGAGGGAGAACACTCGATCTTCGTCTTTCGAACCAGACCGTAAGTCGGGATTGGAAGCTCCAATAGCTACAAGAGACTTCGCAAGGAATAGCTCACCTCTGGGCAATGCGTCAAAGAGCAGACCTGCAATTGATTCTGACTCAGAGTACACAGACTCAGATTCAAACATCAGCCCTGACGAGATTTCGCCGCCAAGGCGAAGAAAACGGCACGAGAACCTTCCTGATAACTACAATAATTCTAGGACCAGTTTCGGGACCTGTGAGACAGATAATGGAAGGAAACAAAGACCGGAACCTATCCAGACAGGGCGTTTGAGTCAGGATCAGCCTCCTGGCCTAACAAGTCGACATGACGCTGCACCTACTTATCTTCCAAAGTCCCCAAGCTCCACTAGTGTGCACTCGGCTGGGCGCTCGCAGGAAATGCTTCAAAAGGCCCCGGATCACCTTATCAGACAAGAGGCACTGAGGTCTCCTTATCGACCTCCTCCACCTTCCAGTCCTAACCGTGATCCCAATAAACCGTACTTTACTTCGGCCGACCTACCAGCAAGCCTGGCCAGACCGGGTTCCCGTCCTAACTCTAGGCCTAATTCCCGGCCATCTACTCCTCCGTATTCTAGGTCTCCTCATGCTACGCCATCGCAATCGAGGAAAGGTACTCTAGATGTTCCACAAGCGAGTCAACCCCGTCCATTCAACACCCAGTCACAAGGTCACCATCCTTCATTGGTACCTTCGACACCATCGAGCACACCTCCATCGCACACATACATGGACCAGCACATTGCCCCCAGAGAGAGCCACCGTCATGATACGGCTTCAAGACCACGCCAAACGTCTCCGTTACCTGTAGCCGGCGGTGGTAAGGTTCAAGCAATTGATGGACCCATCTATAGTGAGCCGCAGCAAATTGATACTAAATCGCAAGTATTCTCACCAACCAACCCGAAAACTCGAAGTAGAGCATCGTCCAATGTCCCTAGTCCTGGTCCCATCCACCATAGTCCTGTCCAGTCAAGCGCTGTACCGCAGACTCCAAGGTCGGGCTCGACGCATACCGATAACTTAGGGCGCCGTGGAACTGATTCACAGCACTCGCGCATGTCGTCTGGTAGTGTGCCACGTTCGCCCGTTCTCTTTAAGCCCACGCTACGGAAGCGGGCTGCTGTAAATAATCCGAAACTACCACTTTGTCCACGACCTCGCTATGTCGAGGGATACACTGATTGGTCAACTCTACCTAATCATCCTTACTTCGACGTCTGTCCAACATGTCGGAAGGCACTCGAAGAAGGTGGGTTCACCGATCAATTTGTCCCATCTTCAAAGAGGTCCGTGGAATATCCTACACGGTGTGATCTGTCAAATGTATGGATTCGTATGGCATGGTTGCTTCTACTTCAAGACAAGGCCAAGGATCGTTTAATAGCTAACAACATAACGACTATCCACTACCAAGAACTGCCCTGTCCTGGCCGGGAACTCAGCTCCCGCAATTGGCACCGCTTGCTCGACCCGGAATCCGGTCGGTACGTAAGCAACTTCGCGGCATGTCCATCATGCGTGCGATCGCTCGAGCAGCTTTTCCCGAACCTCAAAGGCACCCTCCGACCTGAACCGACGCCCACCGACCCCAACGACCGACATGCAAACGACCGCACGTGCGACCTGCGCCCCGAATCGCACCGCTTCGCGACCTACGTAGATTTGCTCGAGAACATCTCCACGCACGCTGCCGAGCACAGGCGGGAACCGAACATGCACAGATTCATCGGCCTGGCGCGCAAAATGGCGGGCATCCGCGAGTGCAGGCGCGACGACCAGCTCATGAACGCCGCGTGGCACTACCCGCGAGATACCCCCGATTTCACCGTCTGCGAAGAGTGCTATGCTGCCGTCGTGTATCCGGCGCTATCCACGGTTCCTTCTTCTTCTTCTTCTTCGCACACCACGGCTGGGGCTGCTGCTGCTGCTCCAGAGAATCACCCGGCTGCGATGTTCGGGCGCTCGTTGCAGCCTTTGCCGCCGCATTTTGCGGGTGTGGGTTTGAGCTGCCAGCTGTATAGCAAGCGGATGCGGGAGGCGTTTTGGGAGGCGCTCAAGAAGGGCGATGCGCGGGGGCTGAGGGAGACGGCGGTGCAGAGGGTGAAGAAGGAGAGGGAGCTGCAGAGGAAACACCGGGATATTCAGAGTTTGGAGGATGACGATGAGAGGGTTAAAGAAGGGAGGAGGCTGGTGAAGGAGTGGTCCAGGTGGGAGTAGAGTATACTGGTGCCTGGAGGCGCCTGGAGTATTGTATTCGATTTGAAATGGTACTGCTTGATGTGGGTCTGAATGAAAAAGTTACGAATCACGATGTATGAGATATGGTTGATGATGTTAGATAGAGTCTCTTGACGGTTCCTACATGACGGTTTTTAAGAGAATCGGGATTCCTAGGTTTGCAAATGTGGGAAAGCATGAGAAAGCGACATCATGATATTTCGGATTAGAAAAACAATCATTTAAATTCCGGTGCCATGTAGCTCGAAATGGAACCTTTTCATTATATAAAATCGGTTTCACTGTTATGTGATAAAATCCACAGACACTGATACTATTGAATTACAGTTGACGATCCTAGCGTCATAATTTAATTCGACCGCTAGATCAACCGGTGTTATGGTATAGTGACAGCAATACATCTTCAATTACGTAGTGTTGAAGAGAAGCGCTTCCCTAAATATGTGAAGCGATTTACTAACACCTTTCTAGGTGCCGTCAACCGTAGTTAATTTCCGTATTTAATTACATCGGAGCTTTAGCGGAGATATTGTATAGGTTCAATTTCTTATATAATATAAAATATATAGGAGCTTCAAAAAATGCAAATTTTTTGCCGTTTTAAATTAAACGCAGCAGGGGTCCTGTTGCCTGAACAATTTAATCCTACTGCCAGATCGCTCCGCTACAAATTTACTGTTTATGCCAATACTCCTTTCTTTTGTGGGAGTAATTTGTGTCTGGTTGTGAGAAACGATCATCATCGATATGATATTCATCATCAGTGGAAATAAACTTGAAATTGGGAAACATTTTCCTAGCTTGAAATAGGGCTGTATAAGGCGGGAAAGACTTGCACAGATTCACAACCTGTTGTTGCGCTTCGATTGACATATCAACGAACAACTCTTCGCATTTCAGGATCTCAAGAGAAACCTCGGTCAAGTTTTCACGAAGAGATTTTTCCAGTAACTCGATAGTACGGTCCCACACGGTATCCAGCAGTGAACCAACAGGATTTTGGGCATGACGTTGTAATAGACGGAGGTGGCCAGCACCTATTAATTTGAGAGCTATTTCCTGCCGGCCCAGCGATATCGCAAAAGATAATGGTGTCCTTTGAATATCGGCGGGATCCCCAAGTTGGGTAAATTCTGAAGGCAAAATAACTTCCATACTCACTATCCGTACTGTTTCAAATGGAACTGTGAGCAGATCGATTACGGAATTTGCTTGATCCATATTGTTGTGAATGATTGACAAGAAGAGAACTTGCCACAAGGGTTCGGATGATAGGATCGGAGCACCTCCTGCGGCACCAGGATCAAAGGTAAATCTTTTATCTTTAGGAATGGTGAAAACTGCTAAAGACACTTGATTATTAAAATACTTTTCTTCTATGTCTTTGAATTCAATGGTTGAAAGATAATGACCGTGGGAACACAGTAGCTTATTGTCTTCGCAATTGGTCACAAAATAGAGCCAGAAAAGAAGAGCTATGCGCTTAGACGACCCTAGATCGACCTGAGAAAATTGATCGTATGTTGAGCGATGGGATACCTGACGATCCCTAACGTACATTGAAATCCCTTCCCTATAGGATACAAATATTGAGTACGGATCGGATATATGACCAGGAAATCTAGAATGTAGATTTACTTCGTGGCGACAAATTTTTTTGAGCAGTTCCCAAGGACGCTTATCCTCAAGCAATTGTAGGAACTGGGTGTGGTAACGCCATTGCCCAACAGCATAGTCTAGAAAGTGAGACTTGTTTTCCTCAGTGGAACGATTGCTATAGTGTTCTTGTAACACTTTTCTTACATCTAGAGATGGTTGTTTTGAGATTGATGCAAGAAGTTTTGACGCAAGAACACTGGAGAGACGTGGAGGCAGGGTTTCCGATGCCGTGTGCATTGGTATAAGTTTAACAATATTCGATTCTGAAACTTTTGACCTGACAAGCTGAGAGGCAAAGACGTCCAAGGATAAGTAGGTGACGCAAATAGCGCCCAGAAAGTTATTGGCTGATATCCTATCAATCGAAAGCCCTGGATATACGTCATTGTGGATATTTTTGAGACATTTGAGGAGGCTGGAGTGAACAAAATGTAACGTTTGCATTTCTTCGTCTACAAATAGCAGGCTTCCCCCTAAGGCAATAGTCCTGGCCATATCGTTGGACAATCTTAGAGGACTCCAAGATTTTGTATCCCCTGGAATTATAGCCAAGCACTCTCGAATCTCGCATTTAGTCATTGCACGTTTTGCCGCGGCCATAATCAAAAACAGCGAACGGACCGTATTAAGAGATTCTTGAGTATGAAACAACCGCTGCGCTATACGCTTATAAGTATTTTCTAAGTCCCTCGGTAGATGTTGCAGTGCATCTAAGATTTCTTGGTCAGTTCTTAGTAAACAAAGAGTCTGGATTTGTAATTTAACCCAAAGAAACATCCCTTCAGCACCATTGACTAGTGCTTCTAGTATCTGAATAATTAGGCCTGGGTCTCCTAGCAAAAGATCTCCAGTGTCAAGGCGTAGTTGTAATTCTACCCTGATATATTGTTCAATTTCATTGTTCCTATCTGTTGAATCAAGCTCATACTGAGGGGCTAGTCGTTTTATCACCGTGGATTTGATGTCATTACGGCAAGACAAATAGACTTTGAAGATCTGTTTGTTGGACCCAATGAGAGCGAGAATGCCGCGCAAAAGATCTTCTTGCTCTGAATCTTGACACTCATCTAGACCGTCAACGACTATGAAATAGGTCATGTTTGGTGGTAAGACGCTAATGAGAAACTCAACAATACTTTCACAAGTCCAATCAGAACTTATGGAAGTTGGTAGCTCCAGGCTAGCTAAGTCAATAATCGAAGAATCAATCAATTGCCGTGCGATTGTTCCTAGTATCACCCTTGCTTCGTGCGATCTATGTTCGTCTATCCTACAGAAGAAATAGGCGACGATACCGGGAGTCGTATGAAGAACAATGTCGTCGATCACATTTGAAGTTATTACAGTTTTGCCAGACCCTAGTCGTCCGTGGCATAAAATGATGTTCGCGGTCGTTGAATCTTTCCATTTCACATATCCAAGATCCTTCTTAAACCATGAAGGTGACCCGAATTTGCGGCTCTGTATATAGTATGCATAGTTTGATGTGAAAATAGGAATAGACTCGAGGTACTTGGCTTTGGTCTGCTCTGAACGACTAAGTTGAATCTGGCGCAAGTCCTTGGACAGCCCTCTCATCAGCTTCAAGGAGCCAATCCTGAATCTCGAAGCCTGGGAATTCTCTTCACTATCCACAATCTTAGAAGCTAGAGAGACTTCATTGTCTACATGATGTGCTCGTATCTTTAGCTCACGACATAAAGATCCAAATTCCGAATCATACGACCGTAGCATTGATGCACCTAACTGGGAGAGAGTACCCCGAGTTGAAAACTTGACTACCTTTGTGCAAATTGATACGATAACAATGAAGTACTCAGTCACAGCCGTCTGCAGAGAAGAACTGGTTGGAAACAAGGTCCCGAACTTTTCGTAGCGAGGGCAATCCTGGCCTATCTCCATGAAGAGCTCAGAGAGCTTCTCGAAGTATACAACATGGCCTGATGCAACTTCTAGTGATAGACGTATTACGCCCCAAACGCCACTTGCAATGGGTTGCTGCGAACCCCCTATTGCAGTATTCAGGACGCCAGAGTAGCGTTGGACGAACTCCAAAACACGCTGAAAACGAGGCCCGAAACATCTCTGCTTTGTTTTGCTCTTCAAGTTGAGCTCGGCAGATAAGCGGAGAACGTCAGACGGATTTGGCGGTTTGTTGTTGCGGTATCTGCGCAGCTGCAGTTTCAGGTCGTCGCTTAGAGTGGCTTCGAATTCACTAACTGCTTGGATGATACGGAGATCTGGCTTTAATACGGTCACGTCTCGAGCAACAAGTGCCATGGTAGTAAGAGCCGCTTTTCAGAAGTACCATGGTATAGCACAAAATGGGTGAGAAGGTGACCTAGTATCGTTGTAACTTCCAGGACTTGTAAAAACCAGGAGGATACTCGAGGTTGAAAGTTTTATTGCTGTGCCGCGTGGTGCGTTCCGACGACAGTACCCCCTGACGGCTGGCAGGAAGCCTCGCAGGAAGCCTTGCCCAATGAGCACTGTGCCCACATGGGATGGACAAAGGCAGCATGAAAAATCGAGCGCGAGCTGTTAAAGATAATATTTTTTGGTGCACTCACTTAAATTGGGAATTAAATATGACGTGCCTATTAACAAGAAGCCTCAAAACCCTTGGTAGTTACAAATAAACGAATTATAAGTGCAAGAGCTACGCGCATGAGCTTTGGGGTTAGAAAAAAGAAAACCCTACATCAGATATGTTGCAAGCTGGCCGTGGATTTCAGCGACTGGGCACTAACAGCTTCAAAGAACTCATGATATTGTTGTTTAATAAGGACCTAAATACAGACTAACTGTTTCTCAGCTCCCGAATCATAGACCATGTTCTGGGCCAGTCATCGAATGGGACGTTTCATAAAATATCGCAACATTTTATCAAGCGGTGCGCCATTTTATAAAGTAACGCACCATTTTACCAATTAGGATGGGATTATTTTATGAAGTGATTATTTTAATAGTTATTTT
>JANIPN010543388.1:0-12252 GCA_027478595.1 Erythroxylum anguifugum
TCATCAATTAGGAATCAACAAGTGCATAAAAAGTTAAGAAATTGCGGCCAATTTATAAAGTAAACTTGGCTCAATCACCAAGACGCAACACATAATTAAATTCAATCATCTCTATATATGTAAGCCATCCACACTAAAACGCAACAGACTATGCAACTACGTCCAGCCTTTTATGCAGCCTACCAACCAACATTGAAACATTATACAACATTATAATATCAACATATTTCCATATAGCCAATCAAGACCCAAGTTGTCCACTAGTGTATCTTCAATTTTTCAGTATATATATTATATGGTTTTGTGGCCACATCCTATCAAAGGGATTTTACAACTTATCAAATCATGCCACCATCATGTTGTCAAAGTTATGTAATATTGGTGTTTACCAAACACCGAAAAGAAGGTCTCACAGTAGGAGATTAGAAAGAGATTGATTCAAAGTATTTTAACGTCTTTATGCTTGAGTGACCCATCTCCTATCTTTTATCACTCTTCCTCTTATTTTTTTGGTGCTAACTAGGGTATCCCCTGCCGAACGCAGAGACTAATCCCTTCGCCCCGGGTGCACTCTTCCTCTTATTACATATACAATAATCTGCTTCTAAATTTCACACTACTTCTACAATTGCTAATAGCAACATAATTCCACCAAATTCTACTGATCTACATCTTGTAAGCTCATGCCTTTTCTGACATGTTCTTTAGATTTATCTGGGAACTTCCAAGTATCGCAATACTTATATTGTTAATCATGTTTTGGAATTCTAGGATTTAGGTACTAATAGATAAGAGATGTTATTTCACTTTGCTACATTTATTCCCAGTTCCTAAAAAATGTAGCTATGAATTTATTAAAAAGTTGGATCATGTAACCATATATGGCAAGTTCTTAATAACATGAGCAATCCAATTCCTATCCTAAACTAAAATGGTACTAAAAACTTAAAGACATCAATGATAATCTCTTTAGGCTGTAACAGAGGAGATAATTGACATGGCAGTGAAAGAAGCAACTAGTAAGTCGTGACTGCTATTGTCATTACGCCTGACACCTTCATCAATTGAAAGTGTCCTCTTCGAGCTCTCCAAGCAATGCATCTCCACAATTCCACCCCACATCAATGGTTGTAATTCTTTGTAAAGTGTTTGTGTCAACTAATCATGTATACACTAAAAACAAAATGTAATTCTTATTTTGTTTCATCTTCTGAACTTCAAAACTTTTGATTTGTCTCGTTATCCTGAGTCAGCTTATTCAAACATCTTCATTAACTCAAATCTTGAAAGTTTTTCCACATACTCTCTAGTACTCTATGCACAATTAGGTGGAATCACTATGTTATTGAGCTTAATACCAAAGTAAACATCACCTTCTTGTAGCTTTTGACATCAAGCTCAAAACAATATCAAGCCAATAAACAATGAAAAATAAGGAAAAGGTGGATCCAATTTTGATAATTAAGGTATATCATCTTATTTAAGTTAGCTTTTGTTAGAGAACGGATGTCATCGAAATTTAGGTCAAAAAGAATTTAGCCCTTAACATTTACGCTAAATTCTGAGTTAGACTTTAACGTTTCGGAGCATTTAAAATGAACCTTAGCATTTGCAAAACGTTCAAAATGAACCTTAATGTTTAGAAAATGTTCAAAACAACTCCTGACTGGATAAAACAATTGACGAAGTTAAGTCTTCGCAGGTTAGATACTGACGTGATCTTTTTAAAATTTTATTTAGTGGGTCCACTTCTATGTAATAAATAGAAGCGGACCCAATTTCATTTAAACGGTTCATTTTTGTTCGCATTCTCCTATAACTCCATTGATTTTGGTTCACTGTCTTCTTTATCCATCTAAGCATGCTAGGTCCTCTCTCTCTCTCCCTTTGCTTTTTAACCTATTTTTCTCTTTCTAAACATATATACTCTCTTTTGTTTATTCTTTCTCTAAACTTGGAAATGGAGACTCCTGACATAACAGAAGCAGCACGAAACCGTTTCATGCTTCTGACATAAGTGAGGAAGATGAGGACGAAACAGACCCTCTCAATAACAAACCCAGAGGAAAGCTTTAGATTTGCTTGTAAGCAGTCTTTCACCTACAAAGAGTCTCACTCATATACATAGTTTCGCGCCTTAAAAGACAAAGACTCACCAATATGTAGTATCACGTTAAAACATAAGTAGACTTATTTATAATGATCCAAACCTACTCATATATAGTGTTATGCCCCATAGGACTTTTATAGCTTCATCAAGATACAAACTAACTCATATGCAGTCTTGAGCTCTTAAAAGACGCAGACTTGCTTATAAACTATCACATCTTGCAACATCCATTAATAAGAAAAATTTCTTTGTGAGTCTCTCATCTTATGTTATACTATTCACTGCTATCGTTTGCATTGTGGCCACTATAGCCTCTAAAACAACTTCAAGAGAAGCAGCAACCACCATACAAAAGCTCATGTCATCATTAAGTCCTCGTGCAACAACACCTTGTATCCTGAGCTATGTCTCTCAGCAATATCTAGTATACCAGATGTTGCAAGCAAAGTAAAGAGCACGAAGGACGTAATTGGTTTATCAGTGAACATAACTAAAGCTGTGGTGGGGAAGAATTCCTTCGCGATTAAGAGACTAATGTTCTCCAGAACAATCCTGACGGAGCGCCAAAAGATAGCAATAAAAGATTGTCTACAAATGGTCGTAGAAACACTTAAAAAAGCTAGCAAAGATTTTGAGTGACCTTCATAACTATCCATCTTTGGGCAAGTTCATATCAAGACATGTTGAAGACCTCAAGAGTCTTCTAAGTGTTGCAATGACAAAACAAGAAATTTTCCTTGATGGTTTCTCTCACGACAAAGTTGATAAGAAGGTTAATTTTATTTTTTTCTTTGTTAGGTTACAAGCTAGATTGTTTGTTTGTTCCTACATTAACACTCATTCTGAATTCCTTAATTCCTTCCCTATCAGATTCGTAAATTGATTCAAGCAGGTCAAAGAAAAGTTTTTTATTTGTGTAGCAACTCATTAGATATAGTAAAAAACATGACCAAGTGAGACATGGCCAAGAAGGGAAGTTCACATACTTTTGCAAGAAAGCTTGAGGATGGGAGTGGTGTGAATGGTTGTCAGCAAGAGACGAGGGGTTGTTGCAAGCATGTACGGTGACTTCTAACGTCATTATGGCTACAAAAAAAAAGTGGGAACCACCGAACGGTGTCAGAAGTGGTGACAACTGCACCATCCGAGAGTAGCAACAGATACATTATAAGGATTAAAGTTGGTAGTGGGAGCACAACATTCAACTCTGCTACTGTTGGTGAGTGCTCTTATAGGCTCATTATAACTTCATCTACATGATTCTTTCTCTGGTTTTGGATTCAACTATAGTTAGTAAAAAAAATTAAAGAGAAAGAAAGAGAGAGAGGAGAGATAGAAGAAAACCTTTTTTTAACCTTTATTTTTAAGCTTCAAAGGCCTATACTCAGTGGGAGGATTCTTTTTAATGATTTGAGATATAATCTCTTGCATTTCTTTAATTAAATTTTATCTATCTCTGCACTCTCTTCTCTAGTATTAATTCTAATCCCCAAGTTATCATAACTTGGTTCAGGTGAGGGAGACATCGCTTTTTAAGTTGGAACATCAAGAGGCATACTTAACTGCAACAATCTATTGATCTTAGACAACCTAGCATTCAAAGCTTGATTTTTATGGGTCAAACTCAATACCTCTAATGGAGTCCTTCATAATATCAAGAAGTTGAATAACCAAATTTGACTCATCATCAACCTAACTCGATTTCCTCTTTCTTATCTTACTATCAGACTCATTACTTTTACTATCCGTCTTAAATTTAAGTTAGGTAGTGGTTGGGTCGGCTGGGCTGGCCTTACAAGGCCCAATCTCAGGCCCGGATACAGGAGATAATCTCCCATGCAAACATAACAACCCACGTAAAGACCTAAACCTAGCGGTAACCCCAGATATATAAGGTACTATTCCTACCGGATTCAGGTATGAGATTACAACCCTACTTTCCTTTGCTTTCAACAGCCAAAACTTACATAAAAAAGACTGACTTGAGCGTCGGAGGGGCCTCTCGGGAATCAACTCCCGACCCGCCGTTATTTGTTTTGCAGGTATTCTATAGCCAGAGTCGCATAGATCATAGATCCAAACAGTGATGTTCAACCCCAACAAGATCAGGCTGAACCAGGTAGGTATTACGAATTTTTTAATTCCAATCTTTTAAAAGAAAAATGAATTCATTAACAAGCCCAAAAGTGCAGCAACCAAGTTAATTACAAGGCAATGTACACAAAAAGATACACAAAATGAGGATTTTACAAATTACATACAATAAGCCCTGGGACTACTAAAAGACATCATCTTGATTATACAAAGTCCCATCTTCTTCTAAGAGAGAAGCTCAGATCCAACAACAAACTCTTTGAGCAAGAGCATATTTGTCAGGTTTGATATTCATGAAAGTCCTTAAGTTCCTTTCTTTTCATATATGACACAATGAGCAATTGAGGCCTAGGCTTATGCTTATGCATATTTGGTCTTTTCTTATTCTTTTGTATTGCTTTTCTGCCCATACTAGAATTTTATCTCAATTGCTATATGGACAATCCAAATTCATGAAATGAAGCACTTGGCTCAAATGAAGGAAGAATAGCAACATTAAAAGAATAGATGAAAAGTTGTTTCAAGTAACAAATTACAAAGACAACAAACCTTATCATTGGAGCCCTTTAGCCGGAGCTTGGTTTTAATTCCCCTCTAGTGGCTAACCATATGGTAAAAGAAGCTTCGGGCATCAATGATCCTTTCCACATAATATTATACCAAAGAATAGTCCAAAGATGGGGTCCAATAGCTTCTCTGCCATTTGTTAATTCCAATCTTTATGTAAATATGGATATTTACAATTTTCTAAAGTTATATATCTACATTTTTTTAATAAGATATCCTGTTGGAAACTCCAATGATGAATGCTCTTCAGATTTACAAGTAAAATAGCAAAGCATGATATGTCTTTTTACCTTTTCGCGGCATGTTATTTTAGTTTATTTTTTTTCCTTTTCCTATTTCATGTAATTCAACTTATCTTCAGTTTCTTCAACTAGTTAAATGGTCTGTAAGCAGCCTCCATCTCACTTAAAAATTAAAAGAAAACATATGATAATTTTGCCTAGTGTATTTTATGTGATCAAAAGATTCCTTATAAAATGGTGATTCGCCCAACTGTGTTATATGGGGCAGAGTGTTGGCCTACAAAACGTAGACATACAAGACAGTTGTTGGTAGCAAAAATGCGTATGCTTCGGTGAATGTTTGACATTACCAAAAAAGATAAGGTCCGAAGTCGTGTGGTGAGAGACAGACTACAAGTGGCTAGTATTGCTGACAAGTTGAGAGAAATCAGGCTTTGGTGGTTTGGGCATATGCGCAGGAAGCCCTCTGATGCTCCGGTACAATGCTGTGAGAAAATAACCCTTAGTGACTACAAGAGGAGTAAAGGGAGACCTTACAAGAACTAGAAGGAAGTAATCAAAAAAGATAGGTCAGAGTTGGCCCTTACTGAGGCAGTGGCTAGAAATAGAAAAGTTTGGCGTGATTGGATAAGGGTAAAGGATATCCTTTAAAGCTCGCCAAAACAATTGAGTAAGTTATTAGGAGATGTTTACTTTAATACTCGCGCCACGTAGTTAACGCGTAGGAAGTCCAACCCAACGTCCTTTCTGCCTTTGCTAGTTGTAAGTCTTGAAAAAGGCATTCGAGCCTACAACTTGGTTTTTCAGGACAGGTGATGGAGAAAGATCCCGCGAGACCGTCTAAAACCGTAAAACTGTCATATCTTCAGGATCTCTGAGCAAAGACCTCTAGCTTAACTAGCGATAAGAAAAGCTAGACTTTGCAGCTTATCAAGTACTAATAGATCTTAATATCATCAAGTATATCCTTTGGTTATATTTTATTTTTATTTATTTATATATTTATTGTAATTTTATTTACATAATTATTTAACGTGCCAATTTTACTTATTTACTCTTTAACCTGCATCACTCTTTTATTGTCACTTTTGTATGTGAATCTATTGAAAACAGCATCTCTACTATATAGAAATAAAGTTGCATATTATCAAACCTCCTCATATCCCGCTTTATTGGAGAATTCCAAACTGAGTGTGATGATGATGATAATATGATAATTTTATCTATTAATAAACATTAAATTAATTGAATATTAATTTAATCACTAAAATGAAAATTATTCAGTTTTAGTAGCATAAGATAATTGTCATTATAGAATCGGTTATCACACTCATCGTACTCGTTGCGTTCGATAAAAAGCTTGAATACATTAGACAAATGTAAAAGGAAACATATAATTAGATTTGACTGAGACAGCTGCCAAGAATCTAAACCAAGACAGATTAGGAGAGTTATTGATGATAGAAAGAAATTCACATGCTACAGTTATAAACAAACAGTATTAGAGAAAATGGTCTACTTTTCACCAAGTCTGGTTCAAACAATGAGAGGTTACATACTCTTAGGTAAATCAAACACCAACAGTTTTGGCGATATAGAATTAATTGGTACTAACTGCTAAACAACTCTCCTGCAGTGCTGATGAGGCATGAAGGTCAGGTGGTCTTTATATTGGATATAAATTCTTTAAATTCTTCCAATTTCGCATCGGAGAGGCCTGAAAACACAAAAGATAAAACTTAACCGTAGCTTTTACAGATTTTGCAGAGGTATCAAACCACAAATATTTGATGGAGCCTCTACCCTTCACATGATTCAATGTTGGCAACTCTCTGTTTGATTCAAAAAAGCTCTTCGCTCTACCACATTCTACATCTTTCGCCCTCTCTGTTCCCAGATCTTCTATTTTGACACGAAGTTCGGATGCAGTTCTTGTCATTTCTAAAGGAAGCAATTGCAAAAATGTTAGAACACCTAAACCACCACGCCGTGCTGACATGAACTTTTCCATCCAAAAATATTCTTCCTCAACCAAAAAAGTTCTCGGGTTGTTGAAAACAAGAAGTCCTTTTAAAAGAAGATCAATACAAACACTTAGAGGCACCAATTCTCGAGAGCAGTATCATGGGGTAATCTCATAGATTTATTTCCATATCAAGTACTCGTCCATAAACAAAAAATTCTGTTAGCCGTAGCTCCTTAAACTAAGTGGTGCACGTTGGAAGGAAAAGTACATTTCAACAAATTGGAGAAGTTTAACGTAGGAATTGCAGAGTGAAGCCAACAGATATCAGGGAAACAATTACATCAACAAAAGAAAAGCCTGAACCTTCCAAACAGGCCAGTTATACACATAAGTAGCATAAACAACAATAACAAAGTGATTACTATGATTATAGTTGGTGCCGTTGATTACCACAACTTTATTTGGAGGTTAGGTGTGTATGTGTACCATTACAACCAATAGGAAGCAATGACTTATGAAGCAGCAGAAACCACCCATACATTTCCATTGGAGATTCTAGCAAGTTGGTGCTTTTTCCATGAGCTAAAATCATATAAAATCTATTTTTCAAAATAAAACTGTAGGAAAACCCAATGTTCACATTCTGTGCAGATAAAATGTGTAATAACTATTCAAGAACTTTCATGTTACATAATAAAATTGCATAATTACCTTCAAATAGTTCATGAACAGAGTTTTGCTCATATGACTCCAATACCTCTTTGACAATTGCAGCACACCTATCACTTGAAGCAGATTGTCTTTCCAATTCTCTGAGCTCATGATTCAGCTCAGCAGATTCCTTACCAATCTGCAGAACATATTTTCATATTGATAAAACTAAGGAAACAACAACACATGCAGATATGAGTTACAGCAATATATGAAATTACCTTACCATGGTTAACCTGTCCCTCAAGGAACTCAACTGCATGTCTAAAGCAGGATCACAAAGCTCACCTTGCTCTACCAGATTCTCTTCGATTGGTTCAGTCTATAAGTAAGTCATCAGTGAGCTGTTAGTTGTGTGTTGGATATAGATAATATAGAGAAAGGAAGACATATATTTTATAGATGGCTAAGACTAGGCATGGCAATGTGCCAGCTCTCGCCAATTTTTTTAAAATAATTGTTTTAAAATTAAAAATATAGAACAACTTATTTTTTTAAATTGGATCTAAGCCTGGACTGCCCAGGCCCAATCTTTCACAAGACCCAACTCTTTTAAATAAAACGGTGTTGTTTTGCTTTGAATAATTAAGTTTCGAGTCAGTTTGGGCTTGAGCTTGGCCCATTGAAAATAACTAAATTTAGGCTCATGGGCCAAAAATTGTCATCCCTAGCTAAGACAATGCAAACACAAAGAACGGAACTCTGTACAAGAGAACTCATTAAGACTATTCAGTGAAGCACTTGTCATAGAACATTTCATATGAAAGGAATACTTCTTCATTGCCCATACTTGTGATATTCATAAGCATTTTTATGTGTTCAAAGTAGAAAGCATTAAATCAACCTTAAACATCCATAATTTTTCATCAAGAATATACCAAAACCAGTAAAGTATGAATCACACTGTACATTGGAGATACATAAATATATATATATATATATAGACACACACATAGAGAGAGAGAGAGAGAGAGACTTGCCATCCAATAAGGTCCTACAGGAATCAAATAACATTCCTTTTTCGGCTTCCTTTTTAATCTTCCAATTAAGTTGAGCAAGAATATCCACATTAAATGTTGCAAATCATTCAATGGGAGGTTTTAAAATAGTTTCATCTACTCAAAGTAGATGTGTTGCTAATTCCAAAGAATTAACACTGCCCCATTTCTCAAGGTCTAAGCAGCTGTAAATACTATACAAAGTATATATTGAGTCACTACACCCGTTTGGTCTGCTGAAGATAGAAGGAACTTATTTGGACAAAATTAACAATGTGGGATAGATCCAAATGAACGAAAAGAAAAAGATTATACCATATTAGGAATTCTTGAAGCTACAGGCATATTAAATCAGGAGATCAAGCCACTAAGTAAAGGTGGATTAGATAAACGTGTATTTCTTTAAATTACATTAGATACTCTCCAAAAGTTTACAAAGAACAAATTGAGGAATCATATTGACTAGTTCAAACTCGTATGTCAACTTATTTACTTGTAACAACTTAAAACTTTCTGAACTCTTCCTACAAGGCTGTGTGTTCTTTAGAAATTGTTCTCCTATAATTGGCCCCCAGAAATACTCTGGCGACATTATCACCACCTTTCTACAGATTCATATGTAAATTCTCAGGTCTCAACCTCTTAATTGACATGACCAATTTATTATGCCTTACACATTCTTAACATGAACAACAAACCTCCTTTCTCAATCAATATAGGCTAGCAAGTTAAGACCTGACAGATAATTTTTAACTGCTCATACATTCTACCTCCATTGCCAAGGACAATTAACAGCAACATTAACCGGGGATCCATACTGAAAACTTAGATAGCATTTTCTCCTACAAACACATCCTATGGTGAGCAACAGATCAAAATAGCATTAAAGAAAAAAGATCCTAGCATCAAACAAAAGGTTGCACTGAGCATTACCTTAACATACAAAATAAACTATAAAGAAAGCAGTGTCAAACAACTGAATAGATTAACAGCGAGGACATACACTTTCTGGCAAATGGAAACCTTTGGGAACAGAAAAGCAGTGGTGAAGACAATATTTTTCCCACATTCCCAATCTCGTGTCCAGATCTGACTGTATCTTATTACGAATGTAAGCGATGCCCTGGAAACAACAATAGAAGCATAACCATAAAATCAAGCCCAGCGGCAATCATTGTCACCATATCTTTTACCCAATCATTCAGGGCCTCTTGTTGACGCTAATTTTTTTATATTTTCCTTGGAAGTCTACTAAAACCGGGTGTGCCAGCAGAATAAAGCTCAAAAGAAGCTTCCCAAACGCTTGAATCACACAAAATTAAGGGGGGAAACAAAACTTAGCAGCACTACACTCATTTTCGGGTCAATTTTCGGAAACTAATATTAAAGCCGCACAAGACTGAAGCAAAAATAGGAATCTAAGAAAGGAAAACATTCGACGTTCTTACCTGACTTAGGCTTTGGGATCTCTCCGTTCCCTCTGTTCTCAAGAGTTTCGATGCTTCTCTGCAGCAGTAAAAACCACGTAAAAAATTTTCAAAAACAACAACAGGAAAGTGAAGTGCAAGAGTCAGTAGTTACTGAGAAAGGAAGTGGAAAGCGTCATCAAGCAGATAATCAACGGTATTAAGCGTCTCGTTGATGAAAATTTGGGGATTCAGACTCAAAGACTCGAAAACTGCCTCGCTTTCACTGCCTTCCATGATAATTCGTCAGGGAATTTCAATGTATAAACCCTAATTGCATTATAGTTCCACAGAGATAGATGGGAAATGGAAGGTTTTGCAGCCTTAGAAATGGAAAAAGATGGCTTCCCGCCAAGAAATAGAAATTTGGAGTCGAGTGCAGCTCCAAGCCTTAAAAATTTTGAGCAGCTTAAATTTGGATCAGTCTCTTATTAAGGTCTGATTGGGTTTTGGGTCAGGCTCCGCCTGGTCGGGCCAACTGCCCAGCCTAATTGCAACTTTAAAAAAAGAAACCAAAAAAGTTGGCCGTACACAGATTACAGAGATTACCAGGAATGAGAGCTTAGTCCCTGTCCCTTTCATTCAGCTTTATCTTCTGCATCAAAATTCTTCACATTTGTGTATAAAAATCATGCCTAAAACCAATGTGCTGTCAAAACTGCAGATTGCAAATGATTGGGCCAGGAGGGTAGTTTTGGAACGCATAAACCTCCGCTCTTTTTTCTCTTCCTGCTTCCGTACCATGCCGGACCGGAGCTACTCCTCCTCCTCCTCTAAAGTAGAGGCTATTTATGACCTCTGCAAATTGACTTTTACACCCTCCGGGATACCTTACCCATCTTCCAACGCTATCAACTCACTCTGCTCTCTTCTGGGTATTCTTTCTTTCTTCTACTTTTGTTAAATAAAAGATTATGTATTGATGCAAGTTTGTTGTCGAATTTACGGATTATGTTTGGTCTTGTCTTACCATGTGTTGGCTTTGTGAGTTAAACCTGAACACTGGGAGGGTTTTGCGGATGATTGCAATTTGTTTGATTCTTTTAGGTGCAGTTGGCTCGAGCTTTGATTGGGATTCTTGAAAAATGCTATCTTTATGTATTTTGTAATATCATGTGCTTGATTACTGTCTGCACTGGTTTATTCTTAGTCCATTCTACACATTTCGGTAATTCAGGGTGTTCAACCTGGTTCTGAAATAAGAAGAATTGGTTTGGCCATACCTTTCACCAGAGACATTTCCCATGTAATTCTTTTATGTCACTGTATGCTACTAAATGTAGGAATACTTTTAAAGAGGTGCAGAAAAGATTTTGATTTGTAACAGGTCGTTGGCCTTTTAACAATTTAAGAAACTCTGTTATTTCAGTAGGATGACTAATTGGGTTGCTAAAAATTGATGATTACTCTCATTCCCTTAATAATTTACATAACGATGCAGTATATATACCATGAGAAAATTGTGAGGTTGTTATGCATTTTACCTTATTACATTTTGAAGTTCATTAACCCACTTGAAAAATGTCCCTTAGTTCAATACTGCATCGTTATGTATTTATTGTCCCCTGAAAAAAAATCTTATTTTACCTTTTTCTCCAACCCAACGCAAATGGATTGAAAAAGAAAAGAAGTTGGATGCAGAGGCAGTGCATCATGTAGAGTTGACACTTGTCAGCTACTTCATAACAGTGTATTAGCCAGAAATAGATCACCTTCTATTGAAAAGCTTTCATGGTTCACTTGCTTATTTGATTTTAAACACAAAATTGCCTTAGAAGCATATATAGTCTCTGGTTTTTGTTTGAACAAAGGTAAGCATTTATCTCATGCTGTAGAGCAAGATGAAGCATTCAAGTAATCGATCGATGCATTAGTTCAGTTTTGGGTGTCATACTGTAGTGCATTGAGGCAACCAAAGCATTTGCTATCCTGAACTATTTATTTCAGAGCTATTCCTGTTTTTTTACTTGAAACTATTTCTACCCAGATAAATGCCTTTGAAGGGATATTTCTATGTCAAATATGCAATTAACTATTTTGATTCGTCATTTCTTTGCAGATTTTCCCTCTGTACCTTTGTCCTTCTAATACACCATTA
>JANIPN010543700.1:0-146073 GCA_027478595.1 Erythroxylum anguifugum
CCCCCCCCCCCCCCCCCCCTCGATTTGCAACTCACGAAGCCTACTGTGAGGCCCCATCGACGATCCAAGAATGGAGATGACTCGTAGCTTTTGGCCAACTGCCGCAGACGTGTTGCATGTCAAGTCCTTGGCTGGCGAGGCTAGCGATGGATGCTGGGAATGACACGTCGCATCCCAATCTGGTTGCTGGCACGACCTCTTAGCAATTTCATCAAGCCATGGCCACAGCACACGTGCCACTTACAGTTCAGCAAATTCATGTCACTAGAACACACGCGTCCGAACGTTAGCAAAAGAAAAAATCGTAAACAAAGTAAAGCAAAGTCGAATGACCCAAGAACGCCAGAGCTCTCCAGAATATGTAGTGCTTTGAAGAGATAGTCAGGCATGTGCGTGTCGAGTGTATGCTGGACACGGCTGGACTACTTCTGACAGGATCCGTTGCTGTAGGGCTGCAAAGAAAGCAAAATTGCGCAATCTGCTAGGATTCTCATGCTGCATGCTGAACACGAGGATAACGGGCGGACAGTGGGCCATTCTCACGGCACCATAGCGGTCGGCAAGAGGGAGCATTGTATCCAGAGTTACTCATGGACGCGCGCTGCTCTACAGCGTAGGCGGGTTGCAAACACATGTGTGGCGGCAGCACACACACAAACACACAGTCAGGCACCCAAGGCTGAGAAGACTGACGGATGAGCAGGTGAGTAATCGGACACACAAGCAAGGAGCCTGATAGACAGGCTGAGGCTCCTGCTGCAACCTGCTCTCTCATCCTCAATGTGCCTCAAATTGGTGGATCAAGATGAATGAAGGCCTGGATCGACACTGGCCAGAACATTTGCGCGTTTTTCGAATGGGCAATTCGATTCTGCATGCCCGGGCTGGACTTGTGGCATACTCGCCTGCAAGCCTTGCCCAGAGCTGGTAAGCGAGAAGACGGATGATAGGAAGAGGACAACTGACATCCTGCTCGCATCAATAGCGTAGTGGCTGCAACCCTCTACGATGTTGGATGGCCTGCGTCCGTTGCTAGTGCGGCGGCCTCTAGCTAGCAGTGCACGACGGCTCAGTCCGGTTCGAACAGAGGGCGGAAAACAGCAGGGGCACTTGGTCGTTGCGAAGGCGTGTACCGACTTTCCCTGTGTTCTGACAAGTGCCCTCTGTACTAGCATCAGATTCGCCCAATTCGGGGTCACCAATCAATGCCAAGCCAGTGATGGGTGTGCAGCGTGAGCTAAGCCCGTCGTCAATTTGCACCTTGTCGCTGAGGAGCAAGAAGTGGAGTGAGTGTGGTCACGATGCCTTTCTATGTTGTCATGTCGGACATCTGTGCTGAAGCCCCTGATCTTGCAGAGAGCCTGCAGCTGGCCTCAGGCAGGTCCAGTGGTAGTGGTGCGAGCAAGGACCGTTCCGTTGCAGACAAAGTCGCGATTCTATCGGTCGAGTCATCTTTGCGCATATGCTCTGTCTAGTTCTAATCTTGGGCCCATGGAATTTGTTTGCCTTTTCTTTTCTTTTCCTTTTTTCTTTTCCTTTTTCTTCTTTTCTTTTCCTTGAGATTTGTGTGGGAGATCCCACGAAATGAAACATGCCGTCAGCAGATGGGTGTGGTTTGTGGAAGAGGCATGGAAAAGGGCAGGTATTGGTGTTGCGCAAGTGAATCAGTTGTTGCGCTCGTAAAACATCACACTCAAACTTTTCACTTTATTTGATTGATGTGCTGTGGAGCGAGCTGATTCACGGAGTACATGACTTTCCGCTCTCCGTAGTCTGGCAGTAGTGAGCTGTAGAATCAGAAAGAAGTACAAAGCCGGGTGCAGGATGGGCTCTCGTTGGCCAGAGCGCGTGGTGCATCTCCCCAAGTAGCGCCGACAGTCGCTGCAGGGTCCTGCAGCGAGTCACCACCCGGCTGGGGTCGGGCCAATGTTCGACGGTCTGTCGTTGCTCTGTCGCGATACCCACCTGTTTCTTAAAGCAGACGGACCACATGCCAATGAGAAGACGCGCATGGAGCAGATGTGAATGCACCTGGCATCTTGTTCCTGGCCCTTTGCGTCGGGAGCATACCTGATACGCCACCAGTCCCTTTAAGCATTCGAAGTACGGCGGTAACTGTAGCATATGGGTTGGGCATGTGCATGTGCTGGGGTGGGTTATGTCCTCTCTCTCTCTCTCTCTCTCTCTCTCGTGTCTGGTACCATGGGCTCCGTGCCTCGGCGTTTCCACCTCTTCTGCCTCCTTCCTGTTCTTCTACTACGGGTCTGCGATATACCGCGGCGCCTTGGCTGTCCCATGCCCGAGGGCGGTAGTGTCAACGACTCCAGAGGGCGCCTGTCATGGTCTCCGAGGACCAGGGAGGCACTAGCCAGAGGCTGACCGATCGTTAGTCTGTCCTAAGGCCCTAACGTCTGTCAAGATGAGAGGGCTGTGCCTTCGGCGCCAGGTCCGTTGAAGATGGCGACGGCAGTTCACCAGCCATTTGCTGGCTTTCTCTAAACGACTGAATCAACATTGCCGTCTCACCTAACTCGTTGGAGATGGTGGAGGAGAGGAGGAAGAAGCCGGCAGTAGCAACGTCAGCAAAAGCTCCGAGAGCATATGCCACATGTCTTGCTTAAGTTTCTTTCAATGAATGCCTTGCCCTTTCGGCACGCGCGACACGTAACTTCCCAAGCTCCCAAAGACATGCGTTCGAAGGTTGAGATCCCATGTTCAACTGACGCGAGAGCCAAGCCCGACTGCGCAACAGATGTGGTGCAATCAACTTCGTCCAGTCGACATTTCACACTGAGATACCCCAGAGCAAGTGGGTGAAAGGTCTGGGCAGGCTGCGTCTTGGCGGGAAGGAAGGAGCGTCAGTATGGTAAGATTAAAAAAAAAAAGTTCGTATCTGGCGTATTGGTGAACTGAAGGAAGAGAGGACAAATGTTCGAAAAGCTCATCGGAGGCGGACAAGACAGGATTTCATCGTGTCAAGCCAGCCTGGGAGCGGTCTGCACCATTGGAAGGGGAGGCCAACCGGGACCAGACATGTCTATTCTGGCTTTAGTTACCTCGCTTTGTTCCCCCCCCATCCAGGTCCTGGCCCTTCTAAACGCAAGCACGCTTGCGTACGCTTTGTCTAGCATCAAATTCCAGCGGACGCCCAGATTGTGAGAAGTATGCGCGGGCGCTAAGCATTAGAGCAGTGCACAGGCCAGACGCTTAATTGATTCTAGCCTAGTCTGATCCTCGCTTACCGCCACCGCTCATTGGTTACAGAATAGACTCGATCCCAGCGGACAGATCAGAGAGCTCCAAAGATCGGGAAGGCTAAATCATGTGGTCGCCCCGCGAGGCAAGCCTCCGTTTCCGCCTCCCCTCCCTTCCTTTCTCGCTTGCTCCCCTACCCGCGCACTCGTTTCTTGGGACCCATTGCTCTTTGTTGGTACCTTCCGTCCTCCTTAGCCGGCCGTAGAATCTCACTGAGAGGTTGATCGACCCCAAGAATCTCTACTTATGGGTAAATGCTGCCGGTAAGACGGCCTGGTTCTGCTTGTCGTGGTGCGAGAAGCTGTCGTCATGCTCACTTTGGATCAACCTATGATCGTCGCTGATGCTAGCTTCCAAATACTGCTCGACATGGCACGAGGTGCCAACTGGCAAGGCGAGCAAGACGTGGGAAAAAGTCAAGGCACGGCTTACGGTCGGAACGTGCCTTCGCTCCAGCATCGACAGCCCGTCAGCTCAACCTGGCCAATGCAAAGGTACATATCAAGAGGGAGAGCAGGGACAGAGCAGGGAGGAGGCCATTTCGCTGCAATGAACGCAGGAAATCCGGAGAGGCGGGTTGCAAGTGGAAGCGGCTGATCTCGTCTCTTGGACACTAGCACAGCTGGCTCGAGTGTCCGCGTTCCGCTTGCTGATTACCAGCACGTGGCAGGCTTGCTGCTTGAACGACGCCACCGACTTATCAACCACATAGCCTGATGTGGTAGTCAGTTGGCCGATCACTTGATCTTAGCTTTGCGGTGGCAGTATCGCCTCTCACCTCACGCAAGAATGTCTCTGCGCGTGTGTATGTGTCGACGCGTACTGTACCCACCACTGGTGAGACGTTCAGAAGAGCCAGTCGGGGGTCTGGTGGACAAGAGCGTTGAGGGCGTTCGCCACAGTGGCAGCGCCTGACAGCAGCCCTCCGACTTCCCTGGGCTCGTGCCCTGAGACGTTGAGAGGGGCCAAGCTTCTCTTGAAATTAAAAAGCATCCAGCAATGACATGTATGTGAGGGAGAGCATGTATGAAAGAACAGAGACACGTAATTCAAGACCCAAAGACGCCACCCACATTTCGGTCACCTCGCTGTAACTGGAGGCCGAGACCATTGAAGCAATCGAACTGCAGCATGGACTCGGCCTTTTGTGGTGTGCTGCTGGTCAATATCGCATAGCTCAGCTCACTTTCGGAGGGCGGTTACGTGATTTAGTCGGCGCGACCAAGTCCGTCAGTTCCATGTCCGTCCACGATGGCATCGCGCTCGAAGCCAAAAAGAAAAAAACTCTCTCATTTATTGCATCTCAGCAGCAATTTGCTTTTGGTCGGCTACTCTTTTGGCTTCTTTGGAAATTGAGTGAAGATCCAGGTCATGTTGGGCAGGTGCAGTGTCTGATACGGCATGTCGACCCAACGGAAGGTTAGTGAGGCCCTCGTTGGTGTGTCAAAGCACCATCGGAGTGGTACCTCAGGACGCCATATCCAGGGGGGCGTATCCTCAATGTGCCCATGTTATGAGATCAGAGCCGGCAGACGAGGCCCTCCAACGGGAGGCACCGTAGCGTTCTTTTCAAAAACAACAGTACGGCGGCAGCTTTGCGAACAAGGGTCAGAGCCCGGACGTGTGCTGCTTTCCAAAACCTTGATACGATAAGTGACCAGCCTGCTTGCTTCTCGACCCCTGGTTCCCCCCCCTTTGTTCGAGGGGTGTAGGGAACCGTGGAGCAGGAGCAGACGATGGCGGCGACTTGTCAACCGGAAGCCGGGGAATCAAATAATGTCTGTTGTTGCATGTTAGGTAAGTGAGAAAGAGAGGAAAGGGGAGAGGAGAGAGAGGGAACGAGAGCGAGTAGAATGTGTGGTGGCATGAATTCAGTGTGGCGGGCTTGGGTTTGTACCACCTTTGCGGTGTGCGAAAGCGAAAAGGTGTGTTGGAGCTAGCATCTTTTCTGAAGTCCAGAAAGCCACGCCAATGCTGGCCATTCTGGCACGGGGCGACGCCATCCCCGTGCAAAATGGGCAGACGGGGCCGGGGTTTGGTCTGCGCCAGGACTCAAGCAGATCTGCCCGCTATCTGGAAGCAAGAAAACCAAAGAATTTGGTGCGCCAGCCGCGTGAAGATTCGTGAAAGGAAATGATCATCTTCAACCACGCGAGATTAGGGCCCTGCTTATCCGTTCTCTTGGGCTCTGCGTTGCATTCCGCTGCGCTGCTGGACTGTCGATCTCTTTGCAAATCGTGTTGATCGGCAGAAGAGCCTCGAAACGTGAGTCGACGTCAGTTCTTTCCCGCTAGAAGCCTGTGAAGCGACCTTCCCATGCGGGGTAGAGCGAGAGCTCCAGAATAGCTATGCATATAGACTTTTACGTCTTCAATATTTTTGCTCGCAGGATGACTGTTCTGCTTTCACACAGAGTGATCTGTGTATACAGGTGAGGGCACGGTGTGTGTGTATGTGTGTGTGTGTTTGTGTGGATCGTGGCGTTTGTGTGTGTGGGTGCACATGCTCTCTATATCTCTCTCACAAAGAAAGTGCTTGCTGTAATGAGTGAGGGAAGTGAGAGGGGAAAGCCTGAGAAAGAGAAAGAGGAGGGGAATGATGATGCCTCATTTCTGGTGTGCTGAGAAGGTGTGGCAGGCCGACCTCTCATTGTCTTGGCAAGGGACACCACCAACGCGACTGCCTCTTTCTGGCTCGCCGAAGCAGTCTCTTTTTTGCTAGCCGGCAGCGAGATGAATAGAGGGAAGGCGCACTCGACCGTAAACGTATGCGCCATCATGATTATCTCCAGGCCGCCTCATTCCGCCAGCATCTCAGGCTCAGGCTGCTGTGATCCCATTCCCTCTTGGATCTTTAGGTCGTACCTGCCCTTCTTTCATTCGAATTCCCTCCCCCCCCTTCCCCATCTGACCACTCAACCTTGTCTTGGCTGCTCCTTCCTTCGTCGCAGCCTATGGGAGTGAGAGTATTCTACCAGCTTGCCGTCGCATCCACCAGATTTCTGGCGGCGAAACTCAATGAGGGCTGTGGCAATCTTCGCGCATGCAGACTTGGGAACCATTGCCTAGGCAGCGGTCTCACCATAGGGCTCAGGATCAATATCTGGTCTCACCACAAGCTTTGATCCTGATCTGGTAGGGCCATGGTGGCGTGCATGGGATAGACGAAGGCTTGCATCTGCTGTGCCTCTGGAACTGAAAATGCAAAGCCTGTAACAAAGCTCTATCTGCATACATCTGAAGCAGTAGATGTGGATAGGGTAGGAGTTTTTTTTGGGGGGGGGGGGGAGCGGGAGCAAACTGGGCCCCCGGGGAAGTTAGTTGGGTGCTAGCTGGACTTGGAGGGTGGAGGTGTCCTTGCACTGGTCAGCCGTCATCGCTGCCACATGTTTCTGGTCGCTGCACGCTGGCAGTGGCCTGCGCCATAGCCGCGCGAGTGGCGGCATCAGGCTAACTTGTCGCGGTGTCGGCCCCCGGAGCTTAGCCGTCTGCGACCGAAGTCGACACCCTCTCTCTTCCTAACCATTGGCGCCTTTTTCTGCAGGACCAATACAGATATCATGCAAGACCTGCAGTCAAGAACAGTGCGAGGCTCTCCTCGCCTCAAATGACAAGCTGGCCGTGCCTCGATACTGCTGTCGTGTTTCGGTGAAGTGTTCCGACACGTGCTTGCTTGCGTGAGTACCGTGCATCTGATGCCTCTTCCGTTTTCTTGCCCTACATGTGCGAGTGTAAGTGTAAGTGTGAGTGTGTGTGTATGTGTGAGTGTGTGGTGACACTGAGCATGTTTCTAGATCTGCATCACGGCTTCCATCACTGCTTCTACCACGTCTCCGACCTCGAAGCTGCGAGATTGGCTTTGTTGGATCAGTCTATGTGTCCTCTTGCCCACTGAGCTCAGCATGACCCAGCCTGTTCTCTCGAAATCGGGGTAGATGCCTTGAGGATGGCTGGCAGGCAGGCAGATGATGGACTTCCGTGTCCGGCTGGGCGTCGACCGCTCGCTCGCTGTCTGTCTTGGCGTTTGGCTCGTTCTTTACGGCCCGCCTTCAGGCTCTAGGTCCCGGGCATGTTGAAGCTAACACGGCGGCTACTAATCAGCAGTCTGTTGGTGCCTTACTCATCGCGACTGATCTTCTCAGCAAAGACAGGCGGATCATCCAGGAGTAGAGCCGTGCACACCTCCACAAGCACGACTGAATTATGATGATGTCCTGTCTATCACCCGTCAAGGCACTCTGCTGCCCTCTGCTGGGTTCGCAGGCTCATGGGCTGGGACTGAAAGGCCATGGGCAGAATGCCAAGGTGGGAACTTTTCTGCGTAAAGGCGCATACAGACACACACACACACACACACACACACACACACGCTTTCATGAGAAACAAAGAATGTCTGATGAGTTCTTTCAGGAGTCATTTCATGATCGTGATGACATCTTAGAAGGCTACCTAAGGCTGATCCTTACCACATGTGGCCTCATGCAGCAACAATGTTCTAGCCCAGCTCGAGCTTACCGCCTGGTCTGTTTGCTGGCCTCTCATCTCATTCTCTTACAAGCTCGTTCCCACCCCCCCCTTCCTCGCCCTTGTCCCCTCCTGACCACATGTTGCCCAAGCTGAGACGGCGCCGGGAGATGGCAGAGGCATGCACAGGACAGCTGGTTGAAGTCGACGTGCCAAGAGCTGGAGCTAGACCTCGATTGGTACGCCGGGGTCGATTGTGCCACGCTGACACCGGCTCCTCCTGTCGTTGAACACTTAGCGAACTGACTTGCTTTCTCCTACGACCTGCAAACGAAGAGAAAGATGACGGTAAGATACGCAAAGACCAAGCAGGCAAGCATCGAATTTCACCCATGCCGAGCACGGGCTTGCTCACACATCCTTCAGCAGATCTCAGGCGCAGGAAGGTCTGGGGCCGAGCGCGAGAAGGATCGATTGCGACCAAGACGTAAGTAAAACACAACAGTCAACGCGTCGGGTCCTGTTGTGGCAGAGCATCTGTTTGATGGTCTCTGGTCGTTTGTGTGATCACCGCTGTAGCTCCGCATCGCCTAGTCAGTGGTGGGGAATTGGCAAGAGAGGGCGAATATACCGGCATACCAGAAAGCACACCACAGCATCCGTAGCCGCCAGTTGAGGAAGGGCCTCTCCATGAAGGTTTACAGCAGCAAATCAGAACACAGGTCAGCAGACTCACCGGAATTCTCTCTGTTGGCTCACTGAAATGGTCCGTAGCGGGCGGGTGGGGGGAAGGAAACGGAAGGGAGAGTAAAGGTTTAGGGCTATGATACTGCTAACCATTCAACATGATGGAAGATCCCGACAAGAGCTAGACGGCATCTGGTGGTCGACTAGATCTAAACGGGCAAGAGCGCGATATGCGGGAGTAGGACCATGTGCAGAGCGTGCAAAAGGCTGGGCCATCCAGTTGTCGAACTGACGGGCGGTCTTCGTTTTGGTCCAGAACCCAGAACCAGTTGGTGTCCATCACAACGAGGGCGCCTGAACAGGTGAGCTAGCGCCTCTGTATCGTAACGGCCGCCTTTCCTCTTTCGTCACCCACTCCTACAGAGAGCAGCTACACAGCTGGGCCCAACCCGAGCTGACCGTTATTCTCTACACTGACTTAACAGGAGTGTTAGGGGAGACAACAGTGGCCTCTGCCCAGAGTCAGGTTGACACAGCTGCGCCTACTCTAGCGAGAATGATGGCTGCCTCTTCCTTTTCTTCTCTCAATTTTTTTTTTTTTTTTTTTTTTTTTTTTTTTTTTTTTTTTTTTTTTTTGCGCTACCTGCCATTGTGCCTCTCTTTTTGTTCCCCATCTACACTTTGGATGCTGTTCTCTCCCTCCCTCCCCCCCTACTCCTTCTCCTTCGCCCAGCATCCCTGTCATTCCAATACGGCATTTTGGTATCATCATCGGCAATCTTACACCAGTGTCGTACCACAAATACGTGCTAAGCCTGACTAGCTGGCCATCCGTTGCTGCACCACTGCCATCGCTCCCACCTTGACTGGGCTCATTCGGTTTTTGATTCTCCAACCGGTACTGCTGGGGCCATGTTTCTGTTAGTGATGCTGCCACTGGTGGCTTCATCCGCTCATCACTTTGCTGCCGTTGCCGCTCCTCGTTGCAAGGCTTTTTCTTCTGCTCTTGATGTTGCTCTCGATGTTGTGACTATGGCCTCTGCTGTTCATACTTTTACGTCCTTTTCGCTCCTATCCTGCTGGACGTTCTGGCTGCCCATCCCAGGATTCGGCCATTCATTACAGAGATGGGCCTGGATTACTGGGCGAGTGTAACTACGCTTTCCGTTATAGAGCAAACCCTGGCTGGGCCCTCCTACCGTCGTCCTCGCGCGCACGCACACACACACACACGCACACGCTCCCATACACGCACCCCCCCCCTCTTCTCAGGACCAAGACGTGTGCTGTAGGCTCCTTCCCACCCCAAAGGTGAACTTGCTGAGAGATCATAATCAGGGCGCAGCCCACATTGTCTGTATAACCGCGCTCCCCTTCTCCATCCTCGAGGCGAACTACCTTTTCGTCCTCTTTTTCCTTCCTTGTCCTCTTTCAGTGTCAACTCGCCATCTTCCTGACCCTTCTTGAGTCTGTTCGAAGAGGGAACAGAAAAAGCAAAGAAGGAAGAGAGAGAGAGACCACTGGAAGCTGCACACTTACTATAGACCGAGTGTGTTGAACAGCTCTCTTCCAATTTCAAGGAAGAAGAAGCCGCACCCCAGGCAGACGCCCCTCCCCAGCTCCACAGAACACGCAGGCATCCAATCTCGCCTCGCTTCCGCCCCGACGCTTCGAAAGGTCCAGACCCCGGCGGGAAGCTTCAGGTGCGCAGCAGACGGGCATTCCTGGTTAACTGCCAATCTCCCGCCCTTGCAACAGCGATCACTTGCTGTTTTGCTCGCTGTCACCCACCCTCTCCCCACTCCCACCTTTCTCTCGGTCACTGAGTGACCCTCACTCCTACCCCCCCAAAAAGAAACGTGCGATCAACGCCGATCGCCAGGCACGGTCTCGAGCCTTGGCCCCGGGAATCCTCGAAAGCTCTTTTTTCCTCAACCAACCAACGAAGGTCGATCCGCTTCTGGAATCGAGAACGAAGGCCCGCCGTTAACGCTCAGCTCTCTTGTCGTTAAAACCTCTCCCACCTGCACCTTTTCTTCCACAACCACTGGTTTGGTATCCCACACCGGCGTCATAAACGTCTCTTCTACCTCTGGTGCTGTCCTCTACACAGCTCCATCGGAACGCGCCTCTTTTCTGCTCGCAACATCCAACCCATTTCTCGCCTTGTCGGGGAAACGAGAGCGAGACATTCACTCATACGCGTCCTCGCCCTCACTCTGCTTCCTCCATTCTACAGTGACCCGCACAAAGGTTCTACAACCACGCGACATTCCGTTTCGGGGGACCCTGAATCGTCCGACCTGTCCGAGACAAAGACCCCGTTCTCGACCGCAAAGGCTGGCTCTTCACCACCAGGATATATACAAAGAATAGCGGGTCCTCATCCCCTTTCTTCTTCCAAATACGTGTCGAGCCAAAAAGACAACCTCTTCCCTCCCTCCTCGGCCACCTCCACATATCTGCTGCCTCCCCAAGCCCTACCGCCACAACGTTGAGCCATCCCGTCTGGCACAGTCCACCTTCTGCCTGTCTGATTCCGGTTCATCCTTCCAGTGGGCATCCTTGCTCACCATCATCATCGTCGTCGTCGTCGTCTCTTGCCTTGACTGCATAAGAGAGGGACAGAAAGGAAAGGCGAAAGATCGACAGCCGCTGTCACGACCAGGTCACGAGTGCATCTCAGCTCTCCGTGCCAGCTCTTGGGTCAAGAGACGCCGGCCGCGAGACCTCCGTTGCCCTCTCTGGACTTCTCACAAGCGCCTGCCGGTCACTACTGGCCTGGCACAGTTTCTGTGCTGCCTACCGATCTCCAGACCTCCACGGGAGCCTCTGGCGCCGTGAAGCAGGAGCCGGTCACCTTTGCCGGAGCTGCCGACCCTTACAACGCTATGTCAGCAGTCCTGATACATCAGCCCGGTATGCCTTCTTCTGTCATGGACGCCATCAACCCGCCAGCGAGCTTCAGCGCCCGCAAGACGGCAGCGTTGAACGTGCCCGTACCGGGACGCATCGAGCTGCCTCCCAACCCGGTGACGCAGAAGTTTGGAATGTCCCTCGGCTCCCAGCAACAGCAGCAGGGAAGCATAAACAGCCTACTGACTCCTCCTTCCAACATTTCAGGTGACAGCCTGAGCCCCATCTCCTCAGCTGCGTCGACGACACAACATGGCACCGCCGCCAGCCAGGGCATCCCGCCCTTCACACCCAACGGCTCCTGGACTGGCCCGTCGGGCAGTGGCCTGACGCCAGTGATGGCCTCGGGGACTGGTGCCACGCCTCAGTCGTGGGGATCATCCATGAACAGCTTCCCACCCCCGAAGAACATGTTCTCGCCGCTCGGCAACTTGGTTGGCGCCAACAACTCTCCCATGAAGTCCGACGCCCTCCCGCCGCCTCCCTACAACATGGCCGATCTCAACCCGCCGCATCACTTCGCAACGTCGAACGCGTCCATGCCATCCACCATGGCGCAACATAACGGCGGCCACCCGGCCCCGCATCACAGCCAGCAGCAGCACCTGAGTTACATGCAGATGAGCCAGCCCGGCATGAGCAACGGCATCGTCAGCCAGCCAAACCCGCTGAGCCCTGGTGACGCCTACCTGCGCGCTCCTCCGACTCCGGCCACCTCATACTACGGCAGCCAGTCGTCAACGACGCCGATGCAGAACACCTTCCCCTTCAGCAGTGCGTCGCCGCCAGCCATTAGCCCGCCACCTCGCATATCGCCTCTCAGCTCTGGCTCCAACTTCCCACCCCCGCCTCCGCTATCCAGCACGCCCAACAACGCAGGTCAGCAACCGTTTGGCGCGCGACCGTACCAGCCTTATGGGGCACCGATGGGCATGATGTCTGGACACAGCATGGGCGGCATGCACGGATACCCGTTCAACAGCGGAGCCGCTGCTGCTCAACACATGCAGCGCTTCTACGACCAGAACGGCCACCACCACCACGGTGGCATGCTCGGTGGCCCGCCGCTGGCCCACAACGACCGACCCTTCAAGTGCGACCAGTGCCCTCAGTCTTTCAACCGCAACCACGATCTGAAGCGACACAAACGCATCCATCTGGCAGTCAAGCCTTTCCCCTGTGGCTACTGCGACAAGAGCTTCAGCCGCAAAGATGCGCTAAAGGTAAGCTCGCAGTCCCTCTTCTCATTCACTCAGGCATCCGATTTCTGACTCTTTATCCGCAGAGGCACATCCTGGTCAAGGGCTGTGGCAAGGCGATGGCCGCCAAAGATGGCAAGGGCCGTGCCGATGACGACGTGAGCATCAAGAGCGACAGTGATGGAGAAGGTAGCGTCGCACACAGCGGAGGATCATAGGTGAACACGCTCGTATACCCCCAATCTGCCTGATCCCGAGACTTTGGTTACGGAATGTCAGTCTGCAGACAGATGGTGATGGAGACTGCCACCCCGAGGCATCAGCTACGGAATGTGGTCTCTCCCCGCCATTCTCTGAAGAGGTCGTTGCCTCCAACCCCGAGCCTGCAGGTACGGAATGTTGGGACGCGAACTCGCACACACACACACACACACCTTACCCGTCAGAACATGAGACTGTCACCCCGAGACTACGGTTACGGAATGTGATCTCTCTTGTCCAGAAAGCCTCCCGACCCGTTTGAAGACTTGTGCGATGATTCAGAGGCGGGATGACAGGCAAGCTGGTGGGTAGGGAGGGATGGTGAGGTTTGGGATGTCAGTCAGCACCACTTGAAGACAGCAGCTTCTGGTTCATACTTGACGTGAAGCGCACGCTGCATCGCCTCCTCATCTCCCTCACCAACGGTCGAGACAGCCACCCCGAGACATTTGTTACGGAACGTGGTCTCTCGGCCGGGATTGGATGTTATGATACGTCTTTTTCTTCCACCAATTGGCCTGGAGACAGTCATCCCGAGGCGTCAGCTACGGAACATGATCTCTCCGGTCTTCATCTCCTCAACCTGTTTCTTCTCTTCTTTGGCCCATTCACATCCCCTCCAGACTCGAGATTGTCACCCCGAGGCTACAGCTACGGAACGCGGCCTCTCGAGCTCAGACACGCGACATCTCCTCTCGTCAACCTTCCCTCTTGCTCATGCTGCCGGAGAGCTGGAAGACGAGAGAACTTTTGCGGCGTCGGTGAAGCTTTTTTGATTACGATACAAGACTCCTTGCGCGTGTGTATATGTACATGAATGAAAGAAAAAAGGAGGGGGGGGGATGGAATCATCAAGGAGATGAACGGCAACATTGTTTTTGCTGGGCCTTTAGGAAGGAAAAGATAGGAGGGAAGTGATTATATGGGGATATGGGGAAAGGAGACCATTTTGCTTTTTATATTTATACCAGCGACGGCGCTTCGGGGAGACCAATTGGGGCGGTGGCTTCTTAGTGATATGACTTTCTTGTCTTCTTGTCCCCATCGCCTTTTTTTTTTTTTTTTTTCCTTTTCTTTTTCAAACTTGGCTTCTACACCCTCATGAAACAGTTTAACGGTCACGGTTGCATAAACGAATACTATTCTTCACGAGCTTTGAATGTTGTCCCGTTTCTTCACAAGTGCATCCGATGACTCGTCGATTAATGTGAAAAAAGAAACTTCGTGACGACGGAATGATTTTGGTTCATGTTACGGACGGGAAGTGATTCTCATCAACCTGTCAAACCACGTGAAGCTCACAAGGTCTACGTAACAAAGACTTCTTTAATACTAAACTCTTTCAACGATCGATTCGCTTCGCCCGCGCGACCAATTCCGCTGGCAGGTCGGCTTCGCGGACCAGACCGAGCGCGAGGACATCTCCCCAAAAGAAGAGGGCACGCTCCTGCGCATAGGCAAGGTAATCGAACTCGTCCTCGTCCTCATCCTCTTCTCCGTCTTCTCCTTTCTTCCCCTCCTCTTCTGCGTCCTTGACCCGGGGCTCGGTGACGGTGTCGTGCACAAGTTGGTGGCGCGTATCAAGTGGTGAGATGGCCGTTTCATCGTCATCGTCATTGTTATTGCTGTGCTGCCGGCCTCCGTTCTTCTCATCAAGCTGGACGTCTTTGGCAGCTCGTCTTTTGCGCAGAGCCTCCTCCATGCCGGACACTTTTGCCTGCACGATGCCCCATGCGACCCACTGGGCGCTGTTGGCAACCCGCCAGAGTCGTGTCTCGGTCATGAGTCGGCAGACTTCCTTCTCAAAGGCTTCGTCCCGTGCTTTTTCCTCTTCCTCGTACGATCTGCCGCCGAAGCCGGACTGTGATACGACAGAGGATGATAGCCAGGCTTGATTGCCGCCGCTGCCTCCACCGCTACTGATCGTTGGAGGTGCGCGGGAGTCGAGCATGAAGTCGCTGACGCTACTACGCATGCGAGGCACCATGCGCGGGCTCGCCGCGGCTCCGAGGTGCGGAGAAGGTGACGCCCCGAGAACTGGAGTGGCGCCATCAGAAGTACGAGACGCAAAATGAGGCACGTGGCCGACGTAGGCCCGGATGAAGCGTTTCTGTTCCTCGACTGACGGGTAAGCGTCGGTCACGCACGCGTGAGGTCTATCGGAATGGTAGTTGTAGCACCACTCCGTGAAGTGGTTCGCAAACTCCATGCCGGGCGTATTTGCGTTTGAGTATTCAAAGTCGATAACCACCAGACGCCGGTACTGGTTGGCGGGCTGCAGCAGCGGCGATTCTCTGTCGTCCGGCATGAGTCGAAGCAGGTTACCGTACTGGGTGTCGTTGTGCGCAAAGACCAACGAGTCGAGCACCTTGTCGTGGCCTCCATACTTCTCCTCAAGCCAGGAACGATGGGCGCGTACGGCGGTGCGAAAAACCTTCCACTCGACGCCGCACACATGGCCCCGAGTCCGCCATGAGTCGACACGCTTGCGAGATGATACGTTGCTCCCTCCTCCTTGTGCCTTGATCTCGTCGTCGAGCCACTCAATGACCTCTTCGCACCGCTCCTTCCATTTGTCCCAATTCTGCCAGACAAAAGGCCCAGCTTCCCGCTCTTCAGGTAGAAGGCTGACGCCGGCGTGAAGCTCTCGCATCCGTTTTGCAATCTGCTTGCTGGTCGTAGGGTCGCGAATCTCATTCGCTGTGAGAGTCTTTGCATTGAGGAACTCCTCGAAGCGACCATTGCTAAAGGTACCCAGCAGCTTAGGTCCTATATTTTTACGAGCCAGACGGCGCAGTATGGCCAGCTCACTATCGCGGTCGATGAGATGTTCGACCTGTGGGCCGTAGATGCGCAGGAGCAGTTTCGACGGAGGCGGACGAGGAATGGGATTTTCAGCAGCGGCCGTCTCGGGCAGGTTTTTCGGTGGTGTCACGACGTAGACGGCGTTCGTGAGGGCGCCGCTGAGCCTCTGTATTTCGACGTCGTCACCAGCTTCGAGGGGCACTCTACGCCAGCCTTTGAGCTTGAGAGTATGGGCAAGCCGGACGACCTCGGTCTTGAAGATGTGCCAAGCTTCAGCGTTTGTGGCTCGACGGGTGAGGTCGGTGCTGCTCGAGCTCGGCTGGCTCAGGGTCTTGGAGTTGTCGAGCACAGCATCAACGGACGGAGGATGGCGCTCAATCTCATTCTCTGTGTCTGAGTTGAATGTTGGGGCTCGACCGAGCTTGCGTAGAGATAGTGAGGATCTTTTGCTAAGCGAAGATCGCGCAAATTGTGCTTCGGGACCTGTCAGAGAAGGGCGTCCGCTTGAGTGATCGTTGCCACTACCAGCACCAGTAGCACTATTCGCACCGCTGCTACCTATCTGCAAGCCGTGGTGTACAAGCTGTTGCAACTTGTCGAGAGAGAGGTGGAAGTCGGATCGGTGGCTGGATCCACCATGTCTCTGATCCAGCACACCCCTTTCGTGGTCGATCCAGGCCTGAATCTGGCTCACAAAACGGCTCAAGTGCGGGTGATGTTGGTGCTGGTGGTGGTGCTGATGGGAGAAGTTTGCCTGTGAGCCAGAGGCCCGCGTCCTATTGCCGGATTCATCCTCTGGATATTTGTGGGGGCGAAAAACGGGACTGGGACGACCGAAACTGGCGCGTCGACTGTTGGCATGATGCCTGCGAAGACCTGTTGCTTCAGCTGGATCGAGAGAGAGGGTAGAAGGCGGGAGGGCAAGGTCGTCCGGAACGTTTGCTCCTATAGGTGGAAGCAAGATTAGTAATTCAACATCTCTGGCAGCATTGGCTTTGCAAGCCGTGCAGATAGAAGGGTGGTAATGGCCTCGTAATCTGTATGGAATCTGCAGAGGGGCTGGTGGCTTGAGCACTTTCTTTTTTTCAGACGTTGGCCGGCAGCAAAGTGGAATGTTGAGCGTGGTAGGGCCCGGCTACAGAAAAGTACAAAGCTTCCTGAGGCAGCAAAATAGCCTTGTGTGGTGGGAAGCCTCCGGCTTGCCTCAAACCAACAGGTCAAAAGGAGGAGCAATACGCAATGACAGGCGAGTTTCTAGTAGAGTGAGGCATGGAGGAGGCTTTAAGCCAGTCTGGGAATGGAGGATGCCACCAGAAATGCTTGGTTGCCAGATTCGGCTTGCAGCTCGTGCCTTGCCTTTTTTTTTTTTTTTTTTTTTTCTTCTTGGTTTTTGGGCTCCAGAAAGACACAGCTGCATGGGTGATAGAGGAATGGGTGGTGAGGAGAATCAATGAGAGAGAGGAGACGAGCTATGCGCACATACGCGCGCCTGCTATCCTCCACTCACCCTTATTGTATGAGCCAGACGCGGAGTCAAGGTTAGAATGATCCTTATGTTGCCCTCGCCCCTTTGGATTCTGCGTGGCCTGCATGACGCCAGTGGAAGAGGCGGCGACCCTCAGCGTGCTCGCAGCCTCATCATTCCTAGCGTCGTTGTGCGGGCCGGGATCGTCGTCAGCAGCTGGCATGGCAGTCGTATGTCAGGAGTGAGGAGACAAATTCGTCCTGTCTCGCGATGAAGATGAAGATGTGTCGGATGAATGAAGGGACGCGTCCACCACCGAATGGAGAAACAGTGGCAGGGGACTTTGTGCCATGCTCTCACCCCATCTTTTTCTCCTCTCTCTCCCTCTCTTTCCCTGGCCGTAGTTTTCTTTTCGCCATGTTATCTTGGGCAGGCAGCGCGACGGTCTGGCAGTTTTCTGGCCAACCGTTTCCTTTGGTCAGGCGGCATGCTTGTGCTGTGGCCTCAGCAGCACGGCGGGGGGGGGGCAATGCAACGCCCATTATCTGCCAAGTTTCCGTTAGGTGTGGAGGGGGAGAGTCTGAGAGTGCTTTGTGGTAGTGTGTACCAAGGAGACACAAAGATGAACCCACGTTGCTGGACGCGAAACATGGCAGGTAGAGGGACCACGCTAGTCGTGAGAAGTAGGCCGCTTCTTTGCATTCTGTTAGGGTCCCCCCCCCTCCCTTCCGGGGGGCAATCCGCCCCGGGGGGCTCGCCATGTACCCATCAACGCCTGTCACTGATGGCTCGGGTTCCTCCCCTGAAGGACATTCCTGCCTGGGCAAAGCCACGCCGGCATAGAGGAGAGTACCTAGGTAGTTGGGTTTAATTTTCTATTGAACCCCGCTGTCGCGTCGGAGTAAAGGTTATAGTCCTAGGTGCAAGCTTCGATTCTCCTTGACTTGCTGAGCCTGCTCCTCCATACCATCGGTAGGTCTGTGGACATCCGGCAGTGGTTGCCGCTGGTGGCCAGAACTCGTACCCAGTTGAGGCGTAGATCGCCACCCGCTGTCGTTTGGCGCGGGGGGCTGCCTCGCGACTCGCACCAGAAGTGCAGTTCGGTCCCGGCCAAGATGCGTGACGCCTCGTCCCGATGTTCAGGCGTCGGCTGCATCTGGATTGGTAGTGGTGACTCGGATACTGTGATTATGCAAACAAGTACCTACCTGGGTAGATATCGTGGGCATCTAGCTTGATCAATACTCCAAATCTCATCCGATCATGATTGGGTCCGAGATGGACTCCGCCTTTCGCTCCGGTCTAATCTTCATTCGTGTCTAGACAATCTTGGGTTTGCCATCAGAGTTCATGCTACGTGCAGTATGCAGTATGCATGGGCAGTGATGGCTGTCGATGGATCAGTACTGCTACTGCTACTACGAGTAGCAAAGGCAATGACGAAAGCAGCCAGGATACCGACATGATTCCATCACGTCTGCGCGAGAGACTCGTAATCACCCCGGTGGCAACTTCCCTCAAACTCAGATAGATGACGATGTACTAGCAGTGGTTTGGTCGGGCACGCCTGCCGAGGTTGGTCAAGGAAGGAGCCAGCGCCGGGAACGTACAGCGCACCTTCCCAATCCCCAGAACTATCTCCAATTGAGGAAGGGTTGGGGAGGCAAGAGCGAGGCAAGAGCGATCTCAAGATGCCTGTTCTACTGAGAAGCCGCCCGTACAAGGCAGGTACTGCTTGGGCACCTGCAACCCCCCCCCCCCCCCCCCCCGTTTCTGGTAGCGGCAAACGGCAAACGATTTGTGATCTTTCCCCAATTGGACCGAGGTCAATTCCAGGTTGGCAAGTCGCTTCGCAACTCTGGCGCTGCTACTATACGATCTCGTCGCCGCCCGACTCTGAACGTCGCATCTGTGTCTGGCAACAGCTTCAGCAGCTTTCTTGCTCGCTTTGCAAGCCTCTTTACCCTTTCCCACATACTACTCTTTACGCCTGTCTTCTCTCCTGCGCTTTGAACGGCTTGCGATCCCACCACCCTTCGGGCGCGATCTCCCCTCTGAAAGGTTGGCAAACGAGTTGCCCATCCCGACTTCCTGGCACACAAGCGAAGCACAAAGATCTACGCCACACCTCAACCCGGACCTTTTCTCTTTTCTCAACAATACAGGAAGCAGGACGCGCTCGTCTTGTCAACTGTCTGGGGCGTCACAGTATGCCTTTGACGACGATATTCATCATTCGCCATGCCGTACGATAGACCTTCTTTTCCTCTCTGCCGTTTCTTCTTTTCCTTTCCCCTTTTTATTCACTGTCCCTCCTCACTGCTTTGCTCGTATGCACTAAAATTTTCCTTGTGTTGCGCGTTTCTTGCCGCTGGATTTTGACTCTTCCACATGTTCCATCTCGTTTGTCTCGAGAGTCTTATTCCATACAAGCAGCCGTAACCACATCCAATGATCTGAATCAGCGTCATCGTTGCCTTGTTCGGGCCCCACTTTTTTTTCTTTTTTTTTTTTTTTTCCACACTCTGCCTCCTTTCCGCTCTTCTCCACTTCTACCCTTTCTGTCTGTAAGGGAGTGCGGATATCAGTCTTCGGCTGTCAACCTCGCTGCGCTAGTCGCCCATGCTCTAGCGGCGTGGCCCTAGCTTTTGCTTTCGCCCCTACCCACCATCATCCTTCATGCATGATTGATTCCTCTTTTTTGGCTCACTTGAACAGATACCGTACCTTGTATGGCTGTGTCTGTGTTTTTTTTTTTTTGCCCAAGAAGAATCGAGATGCGGGTGGTGCGGTGCGGCGCGTTGCGTGTGCTTGTGCTTGTGCTCGTGTGTTTGTATGATCATCCGAGTCTGGTAGTCCACCAAACCCACCCCCTCCTCGCCTTCATGGTCACATTCGTGCTCATAGCTTTCTGTGCCTTCGTCATGTTGAAGCCGCTCAGCGACCCACACCTTCCGAACACATGTTACCATATCAGAGTACGCGAATCGCTGACCATTGTGGGGTGGATCCTCTCTTGCCTTTCGTTTAGTTCCGCGGCGCTTGGGACACGGACCCGCGCACTGGTGAGGTATCTGCCCGTTTCCCGACCCCAACAGGACTACCGGCAGATCCTCCATTGACAGCCTACGGCGAACGTCAGGCTCAAGAGCTCGGCGAGTTGGCTTATCGGCTCGATCCGCCTGTGGCTCGCATATATACTAGCCCATACTATCGCTGTCTCCAGACTATTCAACCCCTCTCCATACAACGACCTGACATTCCACTCATCATCGACAAGGGCATCAGCGAGTGGTACGGAGAAGCACCGTGGGAACAGCCCAAGCCAGCACCACTCGACGACCTTCGCTGGGTTCTGCCCAAGCTCAACATACGACAGTATCCTGGACTTGACCTAGCCGAGATGGAGATGCTCAAAGACTATGAGAACCAGCTCCGCTCGCTGGAGCAGGCGAACCGGAAACGCATCAAGAAGGCAGAGCATCGCCGTGCCATGTCACAGTCCAAGAGGGCAGCAGCTGCCGACCACGCGCTGAAGGAGTATCAGCGCCAGCTGGACCTTTTCGAGAAGCAGAGCCGGATCCGAATCGACGGCATCGATTCGGCCGCCAAATCGCCTACAGCGTCATCGGTATCGACGACGACGACTATGGACACTGACAACGAACGAGCACAGTCCCGGCCTGGATCGTCGCTCCAAACAGAAAACAGCATCGTGCCCTCATCAAGTGGCGAATCCATAACGGCACTGCACGATCGTGTCGCCTACTCGCTCGATCGCATCATTGAGACCAACGACCGCTTGCTGTCAGACCAGGCTGAGCCTCGATCTCTTGTGCTGGTGTCGCACGCAGCACCCATCATCGCCATGGGCAGGTCACTGACGGGCAGGATGCCGCCAGACGTCTGTGAGAAGGACTTCTGCACCTATACCGCTGGTGTCAGCCGCTTTGACCGCCGACCGGATTGGCAGCAGAGGATAGAAGAGCAGCAGGAGCAAGAGAGGCAGCAGAACGCAGCAGAGCCTTGGAGGGAGGGAGGTTCGGTGCCCGACATTTGCTGGCGAGATGGGAACGGCGTACGAGGTGGCTGGGACTGTACGATCAATTCAGGAACACAGCACCTCAGCGGAGGCGGCGACCGGGATTGGTAAGTCTGGAGGGGGGGAACAGTTTACACCAGACATATGCTGACGTATGCAGGCATTTCTCTGGCGAGGAGTCCTTCATGCCTGCAAATGAGCGGCAGCGACAGCGACAGCGGCAGCAGCAGCAGCAGCAGCAGCAGCAGCAGAAATCGCGACAAGCGGAGCCAAGTGATGATAAATCGAAACTGTGACCTCTTTCGATGCCTCTTTGCACTGAGGCCCTTTTTTCACGCATACTTCTGCGGCGCGGGGCCCGCCCGAAACGGACGTCTTCCAGCTGTGAGCCAGCCAAAGCATCAGATCAATCCGCGCGCACAAAATTGCCGTAAACAGCAGCACCACGCCGTCTGATGTGCGGATCTACGAGTCCTGAATCTTCTGTCTAAACCCTTCGCCCACGAAGAGCCTGCGACACAAGTGGCAGGCGTGTGCATGGCGGTGCAGATGAATCAAATACTCCGTTTTCAATTGCTTCTTGTACTTTACAATCTCACCCTCACAGGCAAGGTGCTGGCGCCAGCCAAGCCTTGGGCCGTCATTGATTTGAACAACATTTTATATAGGGATGATCCTGCCGTGTGGCGGTGCGGCTGGTGGGCCGCTGAGTACTCCTTTCTTGAAGTGAGATTGGCTTCGCGAGCTATCAATGACTGGCTTGTGAGCGTCATATTGCAGATTATATGATCAAATCCGCGCTTTTGAGTGCAAGTGACCCAACCTGTGCAAGTTTGTGTGGATATGCAGGTCTGCGCGAGCTTGCTGCACGAGCTGCCGCTGACGGGATTAGCGCAGAATCGTTTTCGCACCTAATGTGGATAAATCCAGCAAGATGCACGTGCTGCAAGGGTACTGTGCCATGAAGGTAGGACGTTCAGGTCTCAGTAATACTTCTCCTGAGACAAGGAGCCAACTACTACAAGTAGCAAACCCTGATCTTGGCACTCTTCTGGCGGACAGACCTCAAAAGAATTGACGGTGGTCCCACGCCTCGCAAGGTCACCCCGTAAGCGGAAGGAGAACAGCGGATGGCCGGCGAGGAACGTTGCAGCGAGTGACTCCGGGCACTGGTATATCTCCAGTGGCAAGCAATTGGCCCAACTCTGATGCCTTGCACCCCGTCCGCTACCTATGACTAGCTTAGAGCACGCAGTTGGCAGGCGCAAAGCTCGTCAGGCAAAGCTGACAAGGCACACCTCAATCAAACCAACAAAACTGCACAATTCTATCACAGACGAAACAGGCCTTGGAAGAAATTTACTGTATGCCATTTGAGGCAATTATGTCTTGCCGTCAGGTTTCTGGCTCGCATAACTGGCCAAACGCGGTTTCAACCCAGCCGCTTTCCCTTCCTGCTGAGTTGCCTGCAGACAACTCTCAGACCGGGTCTAGACACGGAACTTGGATTCTCACTGGATATCCACAGAGCGCGCTCCGTATGGTGGGCGATCACTGCGAGAGCCTAGGCGAGGCCACAACGCAGGCGTAGGTGGTGTAGCAACCTGCATGTGTTGCATCAAGTCTAGTTTGCGGCAACACGCAGTCGTTGTCATCGCTGCTTTGGCTTCGCTCTCGAAGGTACTGACTCGGGCACGCGCGAGAATGCCGGACGGCGACTTGGATACTTGCAGCCCATTTCGCGTTCATCGGCTTAGTCCGCGATCAGTGCACGAACCTGTCACGCCCGTGCGCTGGTCTCCCTTGCGTCCGCTATTCGATTTCCAGATCAAATGAGAGCAGTGGATGCGAGAGAAATGTTGCGTACTAGTTAATGGCGTGATATCGCAGCGATCACGGTGCTGGCAAGAGGACAGCAAATGATGACTCTCTAAGTCACCAAACCCCACAAGAGTGGCGCTGCTGTTGGCGCTCTTCGTTTGTCTGTTCGTTTGTGGTATCATGAGCCAACGCCTTTCCCCGATGAGAGAAGGACAAGATCAATAATAATACTACCCGAACAGGCCGACCCATCGGAGCCGCTCCCCGTCCGGGTTGGGCTCGGGTATGCGCAATTTGACAGAAGCTGCCCTCCCTTTTCAATCCCCTGCTTCGGAATGGTATGTTTGCCCGGAGTGAACGTGCGAGCTGCTTGTAGGGGAAGTGGGGCCTCAAGCAAATGGCGGCGAGGGTGATTCGTAGCGAATCGCAAACAGATCTCTTTTCGGCCTTGAGCAACAGCCTGAAGGGGATTGAGCTGGAGCATACTGGATCCCCGACGTGCAGCAAGCATTGAGTGTCGACTGAGTCAAGTGCCAGATCGGGAAAAATATTCGAATCTCTTTAGATTTCGCGTCGTCTATGCACACTAGATACGCGGATGCGGGAAAGGTGGACCTTTCGCGTGGTCGATACGCGCAAACATCTGCTTAGGCTATACGCACCGGCAGTGGCGCGCGAACGGGGGGCGGGAACTCACTACTGTGCATACCTGAAATCCAAGGGAGTGCACCTATCACCGCTTGCGCCAGACGATACGATGCTGCAAACGTCGTCTGGGCGCTCTACGGCGCAGCATAGTACTCTATGCGAGCAGCCTTGGGTCGCGCGACAAGACATATAGTGTGGATGATGGACGAGGTGTGGGTGGGCCTGCGTGAGGGCGGGATCTGAATGAGCTTGACGACAATAAGTAGGACATTCACACTGGTTTCAATATAAGGAACACGAAAATCTTAGTCACGGGTTAGTATTACTGACACGGGCTTGTATTTGTTGGAAGACAGCTTAGTATATACTCGATCGGCTATTCGTGAGCTATCAAGAAGCTACTCAGTTCTGTCGCCTGTTCGCTCCTCCCCTTTGGTGACTGATCTTGCCTGATCACAGCATCAACCAAGCTACATGTCGCCATTCAACCTTGGGCCGGTGGATTTCACAGGATTTCCAACACCATTCACGGTCGCAAATGCGGGAGACGAGGCGAATATCCTCGCAACTCCGGCAGAGGATGATCGTGAAGAGTGAGCTCCCTCCATGTGATCGAGCTGTGCCGAGCCTCGTCATTGCATTATGCCATTGCCTCGGCGACGCTTGACACTCCAAGTCCGGTAATATAAATTTTTTACCAACCCTGTAGCAGAGCTGGATCCGAGCCTTATTCACTATACGGAATCAGGTGGCGGAGAGTGGCAGAGGAACACGAATGGTCTGACAGCCAGAGGTCACAACAAGCTTTCCCACCATGCAGACATGAAGACCACTGAGGGTCACTCTCTCATCAAACGATGACAATCATGGTTGGTGAAGATTAAAAGCAAAGCGGCCAATGCGACAAAAACACGGCAGGCGATCTTATGGACAACAACAACCTTTCATTCCGACATCAGTTCAGACTCGGTGTGCCACGTTGAAGAGTCTTTATTTGCTTGCCCTCTATCGTGACTAAATTTCGCTCACAATCACCTTTTCTCTCGACCTTCTCGTATATTTTTGTTCTATTAAAGAAAGAACTTAAAAAAAAAAAAACCAAAGAAATAACAGAAGGTGGAACGACGTTAGATGCGAAGCTGCGCGGTTTCTGGCCGGCGACCTGGCCCGGGACCAGACGGAAAGGTCTACCGCATCCTGAGCAAGGCTTCACAGTATGATCCTGCGCGAACCAGTTCTTTAAGGGAGAGAGGCATGACTGAAACATGATATTTTCTGAGCTGCACATACGCAGAAGAAGAGATGGACTGCACCCGAGCGATCATGTTCCAAGAGATGAACGTACTATCCAAACAATCCTTTACTCTCTTTAAGATCGGTTCTGCTCTATACTCTCTTGGAGAATGAGATACACGGTCTATTTCAATCATCTATGGGAGAATCCTTTTTGAGCAGTACTGATGCGACCATGTTGCAGCACAGTACGGGTTTGAATCTCTTTTCGGCGTTTACATCGTTGTGCACCCTTTCAATCCCGCGCTGATGCATGTACGCGATCGTTCCTCCTCGCCCCTGGACGGACCAAAACTCTCCGTCTCACCTCACGTATCTCATCTCAGGCTATCAAGTTGCTGCCGCCATGACGGTCAGCCTGCCACCGTCGACCGTATGCACGGCACCGTTGACATATGTGCCCGACTTGCCGACCAGGTAGAGTATCAAGGCAGCGAGGTCCTCATACTTGCCAGTGCTGCCCTGCGGGACGTAGCTGACAGGCACATAAGGCTCGGCCTTTGCCATGCCGGACGGGTAGCCTGTATTGGGTACCAAGTCAATGGAAGAGTCAAATGCATGGGAATGGCAAGAGGAGGTGGCTCGAATTCAAGAACAGATGCAGCAGGCTCTGTTGTCGCTCACTTCCCTCCAATACACTGAGTGCCACAAACCGAGGAGAGACGGAAAGAAGAAAAGGGAAAAGAAAGAAGAGATAAAAAGCAGACACTCACGTCCAGGTTGAATCACGTTGCTCCTTATATTCCATGGCGCAAGAAAGTGAGCCATGCTCTTTCCCAGCGCCGTGCTAGCCGCTTTGCTCGCGGTGTACGCCACACCACCGGTGATCTCCCTGTTGTACGCCGCGATGCTACTCACTGTGATGATCTGGCTGGACCTGCGATCATCCGGACCCACGCCTTGTGGCAGCACTGCCCCCTCTACCTTCCTATTTCCCTCGCCCTTGGTTCCGTCCTTTGGTCCAGCGAGCCAGCCTCTACGTTTGTTAGCGCGATCTAGCAGCGGCAGAAAAGCGGCGCTCGCCGCCATGACTGCAGTCGAATTCGTCCGGAAAGCTGCGTCCCAGCCGCCGTCCGTGATTCCCAAGACCATAGCAGCCTGCAAATCCCGAAGTGTCTGCGCCTGATGCAGGTTCGTCGCTGCCGGACCGAGAATGCCCGCGTTGTTGATCAGCACATCGACATAGCCCTGTTCATCCAGTGAGCTGCTCGGGCACTGCGAAGAGATGGCGGACACTGCAGCAGCAAGAGACTCGGGCGAGGTGATATCGCACTGGATTGGAATCACCACTGATGGGTCAGTCGAGGACGCAGCCGCCTGGAGGGGCTCGAGGCGGCGACCAAGCACGAAGACTCTTGCAGCCCCACTCCTCGCGAGCGCGGTCGTGAAGGCGAGCCCGATGCCTTGAGAGAAGCGTTAACGGAGTTGTAAAAAAAATAAATTTACAAAAGGCACGGTTGTCATTTACTGACGCCGACTCACCGGATCCACCGCCAGTGATGGCTATGACCAAGTCTTTGGCGGAGAAGAGGTCAGCCGGGTTGATGGGATTGGAGTAATCCATGACTGAAGATGTGGATGAATCACGCTGATAACGGCTGGCAGGTGCTATTTCAATACTCGAACAGTGCCGGGAATCACAACACCAGAGAAGAGATTGCCAGAGGCTAGTTCATGGGTCCAACAATTGACTCGTGGGGACAGAGTCGTCTCAGTACGAGACTGCAAATGTGAGAGCCATAGGGGTAGGTATAGATGAAGGTCCTGGCGGTGACAACTTTCTACCGCCTAAACAACCTGCATGATGCTTAGACAACCAGCATGGTCACAGTACCTATAGTCCTTACGCCTCCCATGACCCCACTCAAATGAGCGCCATGTTTGGACTCACAAATCAGTCTCCGAGTCGATTTAGAGCGAGTGGGGTTATCTGTCGGAATTAACTCCGCGACAGACTTTCTCACCGAAGAAATTCATCTTTGTGGCAGTCAACAGCGCACAGCCATACTACTCAGGGATGCTCCCTTTCTACGGCTATCAGAATCGGCTTATGACGCGATCTTTGTACGGCAAGATATTAGCAGAAAACCAAAGGCTTGTCTTGAAAGGCTGTTTTTAGGATGGCACGTTCCAGAAATTTGAAGGAAGCAAGGTCTCCTCCCCTCGCTTTTGCTACTAATTCATCGTATATCCACGCCTACCCAAACAATCTCTTGAGCATATTATCTTTTTTCGGACACAAAATCAGATAAGGTTAGCTCTGCGGCTGAAGCATGCGTCCGGATGCGGATGACGGTGGGCAGCCATGACATGCCATGCGACAGCAACAGCAACAGCAACAGCATCTGCGACGGGCGTCGGCGCGGTGTCGGCGTCAGTGGAGCGGCAGCAACAGCACCAGCGCGCGAGAAATCGGGCAAAAGTTCAAAAGTCGATGCGCCACGGCAGGCATACGATTGGACCACTGTACGACAGTTCTGCTAGAGATCTTCGTCGCCTTTGGAACGACCCGACGTCGCCAACCATGCCATACTTGAGCCACGCGCTGTTTGGTAGGCTGTTTGCCTGACATGCAACACAGGACTAGTTCTTCTCTTTACACGGGAGACGCGAACATAAGTGGACAAGGTGCAATTCGAGCGGGATTTGTGAAAGAGATCGACACCGGATCTACGCCCATACTGATGTTCGTTTGCGAGAATAGTGAGACCTGCGAACACGAAGGATTGGTGGACACCGACGAGGTACGTGCTGCATGCACATCTTGAGCTTTGCGGTCCCGCATGGCATATGCCGTCTTGTCGAGACGATGCATGTGCTCAAGCTGAGGCTATTGATTGATTATACGAAGCCCACGCGAGTTGCGACGCATTTTCGTCGTCATTCTCACGTGATCTCTTGGAACAAAGGTGCTATCTGCTTTGGGCCTTGACCTCCAACAGCGTTTCACCGAGTCGTGCATCCAGAGGGCTTTTGATATTGGTTTGCGCCACTCCACGTCTTCCAATCACAACGAAAGGCTTTCAGAAGATCTGAATACCAAAGCAGTCTTGGAATACAAAAGACGGTATACCGCTCTCTTGGGCTATCCCTGTCCTTCAAAGGCTAGTTTCTGACGAGCCTTCCATGCTCAGATAAACAGATATCAAAGGGCGACTACACGCAGACCATGCCACAAACCACTGGTACCGGCAGAGCAAGCCTTCAGGACCAACAAATAACGATCTGCTACTCGCAAGAGTAGCGTGCAGGCACGATGATCAAAGTACCCTCGCCTAGTCAATTAGCTTTCGCGGACGATCCCCCCCTTGCGCTGCATCTCAGAAGTGTCGGCATATCAATTATCAGACGATGCTCCTGCTCCCGCCTCCCGCTCCCAGCTTGTCCTTTCTCGGATTGGTCAACCTTGCGTGCGACTGCACGTCGTATAGCCATCGTCGCGGCCTCTGCCCCGGACTTTGATGTCCCTTCTCGAACAACTTTCCGCCATATCGGCACACGATCATGTCGAAGAACCGGATGACACATGCAACCAATGAGATATCGCTCTCACTTCTCGCGGTGGCTACTGGAGAGTACATTGACCGTTCAAGACCGTACAAACTCGTTAGGCCAAAAGTCTGGAGCTCCTGTCAAAGTCACGCCTCGCTTGCAGAGACACCGACCCATCTTGAAACGGGTAGCCTGACTGTACATGGAAACTACGCATCAGATCATCTACAACATGCGTCCATATGCACTGACGCCTGACGACACTTGCCTACCCTATCCGAGCAACAACCTGCCTAATGCGTTTAGCACTAACACGCCGAACCAAGCGTCGCACCTCCGGCCCCGTTCCATGCGGATTTTCGTATGGCTGGCCAACCAGATGCGTCGCATTTTTCCCGAATCCCATACCCCGTTGCGAAGGAGCTGGCTATCTAGGTACTTGGGTATCTACTGCAGGTACATGGGTGGTCATCTGGTCTGAATAGAGGGCTCGGTGAGATGCATAGCCTGCGGTAAGGGTAACGAGGGTAAACAGGGTAGGTAAAGGTAAGTCAAATCGGGTTGGGACTAGCATTTGCCGTCATATGCTGCTGTCAAGTCGGCAAGTTGGCGGATGAGCGCCTGGACAGGTTGCCATGTCAGACTCGTCGATCAGGTAAGGAGGGATGTGTATCCAACTGACAGAAAAACCGATGCTGTGTACACACCCGCCTTGCGACAAAGAGAAGGTATAGGCTATGCAAATACCGGCATATCCAGGATTGCCCCTGCGCTATACGAGCGCACGCCGACATCGTCACAAGCAGACGGCATGGCTTGCCACGCGACTATTGCTACAACTGTAACGGTACAGTACCATGACACAAACAAATTTGCAGCTTGCACTGAACGACTGCACCATATAGTGCGACTAAACAGACAAGCAGGACCTTCAATGCCGAAAAGAAGATAGATTTCAACATCTTCATCTCTTGAATCAAGTCATCGTCAAAGTATTGAAAACATCTCAAGAATGATCAACACGACCTTTCCCTTCTCCTCTCCACTGTCCTGTTCCTGTCTTTTTTTCCTTTTCACAACCACCTCACCTCAAGCCACTCTCCTCGACGCGTTTTCACACACACACACACACTCAAAGGAGAAAAAAAAAAAAAAAAATCGTGTCAAGCGTGCCCGTGTACCCCTCCGTCCAGCTCGATGTACATATACCGTGCCACGATCCAAGCAAGTACTTCCAGGCTCGAACGAGTGATGGTGCAGTGGTGTTTGCGCGTAGATCAGGCGAATCAAGTCTCAATGCACCGGCACGGCGAACGGCTCGCTCATTCGTTCGTCCAATCTACAGCTCCGCAATCACTCTGGCTCGGATGCCGTTCGGCGCCTGCTTTTCCGGCGACTACTCTCATGACAGGACGATTTTTAGAGATGAAGAGGGAGGAAGGGGGAGGGAGACAAGTACACTAAGACCTGTAGTAGTCATCATATCGGGAATCTTGGTGTCTTTCTTTCTTTCTTTTCTTTCTTTTTTTTTTTTCTGGAATATTTTGAATTCTCTCGTTACTGGCAAGTAGCTATTTCATTTCATGCTAGCTAGCTGATCAGTAAACCTTTTCCGATTTTTTTTTCTCCTCCTCTTCTCCTTGGCGCTTTTTTTTTTTTTTTTTCTTGTCCGGCTCAGCCCAAATCTCGTCTCTTCAACCACCATCATCTAACAAACAGTCCTGTGCACGCCATGCTTCATCGGCCTGCTCGCCTTGTGCTTCTGATGATGCGGCAGGCCCTTGCTGCCGTGCAGCTTCTCCACGCTCTGCGTCTGCGCCGGCTGATAGGCCGCCAGGTCCGCACTGTTCGTCTCCATGAGCTGCTGCGTGACGCTGAACAGGTCCGTGATCAGGCGATCCAGGAGGTCCATGGACATGGTCTCGCGGACCACGACACGCAGGATCTCCTGCTCGTCCTCGCCCGGCGGCAAGGGGTAGTTCGGGATGATGTACTGCTTGGCGCGCATCAGGTTGCTGACCGCCACCTGCTGCACGTTGGGGAAGTCCTTCCGGAACTGGGGGGAGAGGTGGAAGGCGACGACGGGCAGGCCGGCGTTGTAGTCGGCCGAGGTCTCGCCCTCGGCGCCCACCACGTTCTTTTCGGCGCCCTCGAACGTGTGTTGGCCCTTGGGCCGGTGGATGTCGCTGGCGCACACGTACCAGCCGGACGCTTCGAGCGCTTTGCTGAAGAGTCGCGCGTTGGCTAGCGCGTTCTCCATGATGGCCCGGTAGCCGGTGAAGCCCAGGTGGACCAGGTTGAAGTACTGGCAGATGATCTGGGAGCCCGGGCGCGAGAAGTTCAGGCCGTAAGACTCCTCGGTGCCGCCGAGGTAGTGCAGCTCGAAGATCAGGTGCTTGGGCAGGTACTTCTCGTCCCGCCACAGGATCCAGCCCACGCCGGCGTACACGAGCCCGAACTTGTGGCCGGACGTGTTGATCGACTTGACTCGCGGAAGCTCAAAGTTCCACTTCTGCCCGGCTTTGGCGTGCGTGAAGGGCGCGATGAAGGCCCCCGACGCGCCGTCCACGTGGATGGGAATATCGATGCCCGTCTTCTTCTCGTACTCATCCAGGAGCTTGTGGATCTCCTCGACCGGCTCGTAGTGACCCGTGTAGGTCGATCCCAGGATGACAAAGACACCAATGGTGTTCTCGTCAATGTTCTCCTTGACCAGCTCCGGGTCGAGGCGGTAGTTGCTCTTCTTGGACACCGGCAGGATGCGTGCCTCGACCTCAAAGTAGCGGGCGAATTTTTCCAGCGCGACCTGGGCGTTGGCGCCCATGAGAATGTTCGGCTTGCTCGTGTCCTTGCCCTCGGCCGTGCGCTTCTCCTGCCAGCGACGCTTCATGGCCAGCCCGCCCAGGTGGATGGCCTCGGAGGATCCGGTAGTGGCCGTGCCGACCGGCTTCTCCCCCTTCTGCGCGCCCCACAGGTTACCCAGGATGGAGATGCAGCGGGTGTGCATGTCCATCATGGCCGGGTACTCGTCCGCGTCGGACATGTTCTTCGACAGGTTCTCGATGAAGATGCGTCGTGCCGGGTCCTCCATGTACGTGCCGACGAAAGAGGCCAGGTTAAGGTTGGGACGGCCGTCCAGGTCGAGCTCGTCCCGCAGCATGCTCTCCACCGCCTCGCCGGGCACGCCATCGTGGGGGATGCGGAACTTGGGAATCTCCGCCTGAGCGTTGTACCGCGTCGAGTAGGGGGTGATGGTGGAGACTTGCTTGTTTGGCCTGCTCCTCTTGTGGGCCATGTGCGGGTGCTTGTTGTAGTGCTGCAGGATCTCGTCCGTGTCGACCTGACAGATAGGTTAGTCGGCGGTTATGACAATAAAGCTTGAGGTGATCCTGATTGAGCACGGAGGTGATAACATACGTGACGAGCGAGTCCGGCCATGGCGACTGATTGCTGCAAGTCTAACTCTGCACGAGCTTGTCAGAGTATATGGTATGGAGGCAGATGATCACACGAGTTGATCAGTGAGGCAGCAGAGGCGTGAGAGTATAGAAGTAAGAGAAGGGAATGTTGGAGAGAGGAGAGAAAGAAATCGACAGTCCACTCAGACGCGACTCACTCAGTCATATGCTGCCGCGTCACTAAGCTGCCCACATTGCCGGGTAGCAACAGCTACAGGAGGAGGAGGAGGAGCAGCAGCAGCAGCAGCAGCGACAGTAGCGTCGTCACATCATTGTCAATTACCCCAGCTCTACTGCTGCAAGCTGATGGCCAGCTCAGCACCCGCATGCGGGGCTCAAATCGTCATCATGATGGTGTGTGTCCAAAGGCGGAGGAGACCCAGTAGGGCAGGGGGAGGAGAGCAGAGCAAAGCAAAATCGAGGGAGCCATTGGGTACAGCATCATTCCGTGTGGTATCATACAGTCCAGCCAAACAGAAGTGCAGGCGAAGGCCACATACTCAGCTACTGAGGGGAATTGGACGTCGGGGATCCAACTCCGCGGGTATGCATGGTTAAAGGCTGGTTAGTCGTACATACCTAGGTAGTATAGCTGCTGCTCGTTCAGCTGCTTTCGCTTCTGCACCGCGTCCAGTCACACAGCCTGGCGCGGCACAGGCGGCAAACAAACATCCACCGGGTATTAAAAAAAAAACGGAGGTTCATCATCATCATCATCGTCGTCGTGGAAGAGGGTGTGAGGGGCCAGATGGGCCGGATTCGGAACTCAATTGGCGATGGGAAAAATTCCTGTGGAAGCTAGTTGGAGGGGCCTGTCTTTGTGGCCGCTGCGATCGTGCATAATTTTCCAACTCAGGTCTTGTACGATCATGGTGGCTTTCTCGCTAGTCTTTTTGCTGACTGCCCTCTACTTGTTGCTGTTCGCACTATGAGGGATTTGCCAGAATGGCAAGCACTGCTTGTTTTTGTTCTTGTCCACGCCCCCTTCGTATTCCTGTAGTTTGAGCAAGTAGGGATGATGCAGCCAGATGAAAAGACAGAGATGACGACGATCATTTTTGACGATAAATATTTCCAGGTACAATCATGGCTCCCAGTCGTTGGATCTTCGTTCCTGGCACCTTACCCAGATATCCTGGAGCGCGGCCAAGACGTCAGCGGGCTGGTGGTGGTGGTGATGGTGGGGCAAACTCGCTGCGATTGACGCGGGCGCTAGTGAAATTATGGGGAGGTACGAAGGTACACGGAGTGCGAGACCGCTCGGATCTGAACGGAGATGGGCTTCTTTCGTCGTTCTTCTGTGGTATTCGTGATAGGAGCAATATGAACGAGCTGTTTCTGGTGAACTGTTCACTTAACAGTAATCAGAGTTCTGAAGCACCAAAATCAGAATTTAAACCGAATACTGAAGCATTTGAGTTCTTGGACCTTATGTTACCCAATATGATCTGACTTTAGAAACGTCCGTAGAAAAATATATTGATACCGAATACTCTCAGTGATGAGTCTGATTGACACTACTCGACCATGAGTAGGTAATATTTCTCCCTTCACTTCCGAAACATATCTCCACTTTCGATTCCGGGAGGAGCAGAACTCTCGTCCTACGGAGCCGAACGTAGCTGCACCTAAATTGCTAGTTCCGCTGATGGTTTGTGCTCAGATTATCTATGACGACTGCTCAAGCTTGTAGAATTACACATGAAACACAACTAGTAAAGGAACATCCAAGGGAGAAGAGTCACGTTGAAGCAAGCACCGGAGTTGAAAGTTAAAAAAATTCAAATCAATAAAAATCACGTGTCTCAAAGTCTACCTATATCAACCCATCAGCAAGCCCACAGCCCACTCGACCTTCAGCGTCCTCAAATCGCCATAATGCTGCCCGACGCCCAGAAACACGACCGGAATGCCCGTAGCATGCACCATACTGACCAGGGTGCCCACCATATCACCCACCGTATCACACTTGCTGATGATAAACCCATCGAGGCTCCTGCCCCTCCCAAAGCTCTGGTTAAAGCTCCTCGCCTGCGCCACGCTATCGCTCCCCACCAGCGCCTCGCCCACCATCAGTATCTTGTCCGGACGCGCCAGCTGCGCGAACTTCTCCAGACTGCCCATCAGCCGCTGGTTGCTCACCTGCCGGCCCGCCGTGTCGATCAGCACGACGTCGAAGCCGGCGCTGGCCCCGTGCTGCACCGCCTGCTTCGCGATCTCGGCCGCGTCTTTCCCGTAGCCGCGCTCGAACAGCTCCACCGACCCACGGCCGTCTCGCGCGCACAGCTCGCCCAGGTTGCGCGCATGCACCCGCAGCTGCTCGACCGCGCCGCTGCGGAAGGTGTCACACGCCGCGATCAGGAGCTTGTACCCGTTTTGCAGGAGGAAGTAGGCTAGTTTGCTCAGGTTCGTGCTCTTGCCGACGCCGTTGACCCCGACGACGGAGATGACGTATGGGCGTTTCTCGGACGCCTTGACCGAGTCGATAGCCCGAATGAGGTCGAGCGAGGTTGTTGGCGTGAGCATCTTTTGTAGCGACGAGGTGACTGAGGCGCGGATGGCGGAGTCGATCGACTCGAAGCTGCCTGTCTTCTTGCCGACGAGGTCCCGCTCCACGCCGTCGCAGATCCGGACTGCTGCTTCGCGCGCCACGTTCTTCTCCAGCAGGTGTTTCTCCATCTCGCGAATCGGCTTCTCAATGTCCTCCTTCGTCAAAGTCTTGCCGCCGACCACGTTCCGGAAAAGCCCGCTGATCGCGTTGAGACCGGAACCGACGATGCCGCTCGACACTGCGCTGCTGGACTGGCTCTGTTTCTTGCTCTGTGCGTCCCGCAGGATCGAGTGGACCTCTTCGTCATCGAGATCCTTCAGGATGAATTTGCCCTGCTTCGTTCTCGTCCCGACTGTGGACGAGTCAATGTCTTCCGCAGCCTGGCGTGCCACAACACCCTCGTCCGCCGCCGAGTAGTCGAGCTGCACGTCCGAGCTCTCGTCCGGGTTGCCATCCGCGTCCCACTTCCTCTGCGCCTTGACCGCCTTGCCCGCCTTTGTCTTCCGCTTCGACTCATCACCAGACGACGCTGGCGTGGATGAGGCATTCATCGCTGCCAGCGCCTGTTTCCGAGCTCTTCTGCTCCCCTTTGGTCCTCCAGATCCCACCACCACAGGTGTTCCCGGTCGTGACGTGTCAGGTGTCGCCACAGGTGTCGCGTCCGCCGAGGTGGGAACGCTTCTCGCAGGTGGCGCCTTCAGTAGGCTCGGATTAGGAGGCGGAGCGCCCACACTGCCGCCACCTACCACCGCATCCTCGCCCGAGCTTGACGGCGGCGTGAGCTCGGCCGTAGAAGTCTCCACTGAAATCGTGGGATCGCTGCCTTCGAGCTCCCGCACCTGCTGATCAAAGTATTTCACGAAATCGTCACAGTCGACCGAGCTCGCATACGGGTTCCGGAGTTGGTCGCCGTATAGCTCGACAAATATCGTCTTCAGGTTGTCCAGCAGCTTGTCGACCCAGGTCAGGTGCACCAGCGACTGGTAGACGGCGACAAACACCAGGCCGAGATCCTTGGCGCTCGTCCATCTCAGCGTGTACTTCTCCTGCTTGAATGGCTGGTTGCTCGCGGCTGAGGCATCAGACAGCGCGCCGCTGCCTGCCCGCTCCTCGATGAACACATCTCGGACTAGGCTGTTGACTAGGCCTGAGGGCCTGCCTTTGGAGGTGAGGGTTTTGGAGAAGAGGACGATGCCAGAGGTGGTGAACACCTCGAAGCACTCGAGCATGGTGTGAGTGGGAGAGGGAAGAGAGAGAGAAGAGACGGAACTTCAGGTGGCTGGTCCAGAGGTGGGAGATGTGTCTCTTGTCTGTGTGCGGAGAACAGTGAGAGCGTGGCCGCATTCCACGCCGGAGCTGCAATCCGTCGATGTCATTGAATGTGGCTGGAGAAAAAAGGCAGCAGCTGTAGACTTGCTGCCGGAGCCACAATCTTGCCTGTGGCGCCCAGCAAAAATACGTCCTCAAACAGGCTGTCAGGTCATCGGAGTTTGCGGCGTAACGCAAGCAGGCACCGTTTGGTCTGACCGTCGCGGAAGGAACACATTTCGTGCAGGTTCAGTGGATTAAACCTAACCTTTTCTTATCAGAGAGCAATCAATTGATGATACAGAGCCCACAGCAGAGGCCAAAGTGAGGTGAATAAGCTGCCATAGCTGCACCATCTCTACAAGCCACATTCTACCTCACAGCTTTTCCGACGAAACAACGACATGCAGAGACAACCGTACCCTCCCAACGCCGCCTCCCCTCCCCTTCACCACCCGGTGCCCCAACACGTCTCGACCGTACCAATGATGCGCTCGCCGCCTCCCCCAGCCGGCGCCGCTGGCAACCAATATGGCGGCTCGCCGTACGGAGGCGGCGGACAGATGCCTCAGCAGAACGGTGGACCGAACCAGTACGGGGTGCCCGGGTTCGACAACTTCATGAGCAACCCAACAGCGGCGATGGGAATGCAATTCGGCCAGTCAGCAGCGGCAATGGGGGCACAATACATCGAGGCGAACGTGAGTGACTCTCCAGTATGGGAGGCAGGAAAAACAAAGGAGCTTGGAAGATGAATTCGGGATCAAGAAAAGAATCAACCCAGAGTACGAGGAAGGTCAAAAGCTAACGAGAAACTTTATCAGGCCGGCCGATGGTTCTCCGCCAACGCCCTCAAGCACTATTTCAACGTGACCACCTCCTACGTGCTCCGCAAGCTGATCCTCGTGCTCTTCCCCTGGCGACATCGACCCTGGTCACGACAGCAGCGACCTTCTGGGGGTGCTGGGCCCGGTGGGGCATCGAACCAGCAAGAGTCCGGATACTACTACCTGCCGCCGCGCGAGGACGTCAACTCGCCAGACATGTACATCCCCGTCATGTCGTTCGTGACGTTCATCCTGCTGTCGGCGCTGCTGGCCGGGCTGAGGGGCGAGTTTCACCCGGAGCTGATGGGCAGCAACTTTGGCTGGGCCTTTGGCACCGTGGTTCTGGACATAATCATCCTCAAGCTGGGGACCTACTTTCTGTCCATCAACGAGCAGAGCCAGTTGTTGGACATGATTGCGTATTCGGGGTACAAGTTCGTCGGTGTCATCGCCACGCTGATCATTGCAGAGATCTTCAACCTGGGCCAGGGAACCGGTGGCTGGGTTGGGTGGACGGTGTTCATCTACACGTTCAACGCTAACGCGTTCTTTCTGGTAAGTGTTTTGGTTTTTTTTTTTTTTTTTTTTTTCACAGATTGGCAATCTCGGAACAGCAAGGCTAATAGTTGATTTCTCACTCAAACAGCTCCGATCCCTCCGCTACGTGCTCCTGCCCGAATCATCATCCAGCGGCGCGCTGGCCAGGTCGCAGAAGAACCAGCGCACATACTTCCTCTTCGGCTACTCGTACGTCGTCCAGCTGCTGTTCATGTGGGTGCTCAGCCGGCAGAGCAACTCGGGTAGAACCCTGGCGTGAGTGAGGTTGGGGGAAGCTATCTGGGATTGTGAGCTTGCTTGGCCTGTGGCGATGACAAATCTGCTAGCAGAAATGGGAAAAGCCTGCATCGGAGGTTTCTTTGCAGCAGATACACACCCTTTTCGCCCGTAAACCTGCGATGCAGGAGATGCAAATGTGCTTATGCTCACAGAAGCGGAGTTCTCCCAAGAAAGCACTCAAGCTGGGAGAAAACGGGGGGAAGAAGACCACAAAAAGTACAATAGAGAGACGCTCACACGACTGCAATGACATTTGATATTCTTTTTTCGAAGCTGAAAGTGGATGAAACAAAATGCGGAACGAATTAAGACGAGTTCTATCGAAGTAAATTCCTTAAGAGAATTAACATGCAGACTACTACTGGAAGATAGTTTTCAGCCCAACGACTCGGCAATCCAGCACAGTCCGCTATTGGAAGAATGCTCACCAACACGTTCTAGATCAGACGCTACATCGACCCTGATGTGCAACGATGCCATGCCCACCTCCTCAACGCACGTACACCTGTTTACGGCTAGCACCTTGCCACAGTCCACAACGATTCTGCGCCAGTTTCGACTGGTATGATGATGCAGTGAAGTCGGCACTTCACCTGGTGGTTCAACCATGGCAGGATTGTTCACCAAATTGAAGGCCGTCTGACAAATCTACTGTTTGCTGAGGCAAGGGTCATTTGTCACCTCTCATTAAATTCGTCTCGAGTTGAAAACTGTCACCTGTTTATGAATCATACATGTGGAGACAAAGAGAGAAGAGACTTGGGAACTTAATACTGCAATTTTGAATTTACTATCGAGATTGTGTCGCTATAAAGAATATTTGGACTAGGATGCAAGAGATGGATGCACGCAATGTGATCACAAGAACTGTCTCGATATAAATTGGCAAGTTCGTATCCATTTGGGTTAATGCTATGCGCCAAACTTGGTAATACATCTCTTTTGCTTATGCAAATGTTAGTCTTTGGTCATAAGCTTTGGTCATAAGACGCTCAATCACTCATCAGCTTGTAATGAGAAGGAAGGGTAGCAGAGGCGAGCTTCACGAATAATCTAAAATCTTACTCCGAGTTCATCCCTCCGCCGAATCATCTGATGTTGCCCATCTAAACAGCAATGTCGCCCTTTGACTCGATCTTGTGGTCCGACTCTGAGCCCGTGCTTCGCTCGTCCTCCTCCATGATCTCGGCCTCGGTGAGCGGGCCGGTGTAGTACTTGCGTCCACCAGCGTACCAGAAGAGCGCGCTGCCGAGGAGGATCAACCCCAAGAAAGCGATGGCGTAGTTCATGGTCTCCGCCGTGGCCGGGTACACCGTCGGCAGGATGAAGATGATGGTCACAAAGAAAGTCCAGATGCAGGCCCACGCGTTCACCAACGGACCCCACTTGCCCATGTAGAACGGGCCCGGGTTGTCCAGCTTGCCCCACACGAGCCGGCAGAAGATGGGGATGCAGTAGCTCCAGTCGAGTGCGATGGCCGTCACGTTGAACACGCCCGCAATCGCCGTGTAGGAGCCGAGGCCGATCAGGTTGATGGCGATGCAGCAGAAGATGCTGATCCACACTGCGTACAGCGGCGTGTTGGTGAACGAGTTGACCTTGATCCACACCTTGGACAGCGGCACCAGCCTGTCACGAGAGAAGGCAAAGACGGTCCGCGCCAGGGCCTGGGTCGCGGCGAAGCACAGGAACTGGATGATGATGAAGGCAAACACGGTGAAGGCGATACCACCAGCCGGACCGAGCGAGTTGTAGAAGATCTGCGCGACGGGCTGCTTCAGTGGCGAGGCCAGGATTCCATCGGGCGCGGTCGGGTTGCCCATGCAGAAGCAGAGCACGATGTTGAACAGGAAGCCGGCAATGTAGGTGAAGGCCATGGCCAGGAAGATGGCCCATGGCGCCTTGACCTCAGGCTGGTGGATCTCCTCTGCAATGTGCGCCGTCGCGTCGTAATCGGTCATGGTCCAGGAGACGGAGAGGAAACCGAAGAGGAAAGACCAGCCAAGCGGCTCCCAGCCCGAGTCGCCCTCGACGTGCGTGAAGACGTAGTCGCCGGTGTTCTTGTTGTCCGTCTTGACCAGCAGGGCGATGCAGCAGCTGACCAGCACCAGCACGTGGAAGATGACGTACGACTTGGTCATCTTCTCCATCCAGTAGGTCGAGAGCGAGTTGACCAGGCCGGTGAGGACGGTCAGCGCCGCCATGACGCCCACCGTCTGTCGGTCCGTCGGCGTGTAGTTGAACGCCGCCAGCTCCTCGTTGTAGCCGGAGCCCATGGCGACCGCGGCGAGCAGGATCTGCGCGCCACCGTACTCGGACGAGGCGACACCGGCAACCTGGCCCAGAAGGTTCAACCAGCCAGTAACCCAGGACAGCGAAGGCACCCACGCCTTGGGCGTCAGGTGAGAGACGGTGTAGTACAGACCGCCAGAGGTCGGAAAGGCGCTGACAAGCTCGGCAACTGAGGCTGCGATGCACATGCACCCAGCGCCGGAGATCAGCCAGCACCAGACGGCGCTCGCCGAGCCTCCGGCGTAGAGCGGGTAGCTGAAGGTGGTCATGACGGTGGAGAAAAGGCCACTGATGCTGACGGCGAATGAAAAGGTCGACAGCCAGCCAAACTCGCGCTTGAAGACGGGCTTGTATCCGAACTTCTCAGCCAGCTCACGGTCAGCGTCGGCGAGCTCATCGAGAGTCACCGTCTTGCGCCGACCGTGCTCGTCCGTGATGTTGACCAAAGCGGACGCCCGCCTATGGGCCGCAGCGTCGAGGGCATTGCTTTGCGTGGTAGTAGCCATGTTGTCCTCAGCAAGATCCTGACGCTTAACGGTATTCAACCCGGATGTAGATCTTTCAGATCAGTTCGCTTCCACTTGCGTAAACGGTGTAGCCGCTTTTCAGCGGAATGATATATAATAGCTTCTGTGGTCCTGTGAATCGGCTGCATGTGCTGCTAACCAAATGACCGGGTGAAGACGACAATACGCCTATAACACTGGGGAGTCTACTGAAATACTCCGTAGTTGGTTGAACAGAACGAACAAACAAGAGAGGCTGAGAAAAGAGGGACAGGCGGCGTAACTTAAAGTAGCTGCGCGGTCGATAATGGAGCTCAGTCGGCTGAGGATGCCGGTCTTACTCTCGCTGGCGGCGTTGGTGGGGAGCAAGGTGAGGCAGCGTGGCACGGTGCGATAGCATGGGAAAAGTGAGAAAAAAAAAGTCTCGTAACAAAAGCCAAAAAAGCTTGTGGTAGTGGAAGCTGCAGAGAATGCGTGGGAAGGCGGACTGACCCATGGTGAGCCGGCAAGGCCTCGACCAGGCAGCTCTCAGTGGATAGATCAGATCGTCCTTGTCGTCGACCAGAGACCGTTTCTTTGGTAAAGTCGCGAAAATTGATTCGCTTTGGCGGCACTGGTTGGGCGCGAGAAGGCCAAGAACTGTCGAGACGTGCCACCTGAACTTTTCCTGTCGCACTAGATTCGGCCGCTTCATCCAGTGCAGCATAGTATCGTGCCTTTCTCACTCCATAATGGCAGAGTAAAGAGGAGGATGGAATGTTGGAGGGCGTGTGTGCCGCCAGCGATTCGTTGCTGGCCCGTGGCCGCACGCGACACAATTTGCTGTGACGGCTTGGTGAGGCGTCATCACTAGTGCCAGCGATGGTTGTCGCAAGCACGCGGCAGCCCCGGAATGTGCCCCCTCTCTCTCTTAACTTGCAAAGCCATGGGAAGCTATCGTCGTACAGAGCTGACTCCAGTTCCGTTCCCTCACCCATGGACTCTCAGCATCCCGTCTGTGTCGCCCTTGGCTGCTCATTAGATTGTAAGAGACCATGCGGTGCCTGCCATCAACTTCCGATAGCCCGCAGCGATCAGATATACTTTGTCCGTGTGTGGGGCATGAAGTCATGTCTCCACCTTTAACAGAGCGGCAGAAAAAACTTGAAGCCGTATCAGTGCAGCGGGTTCTGTGCCATCGTGCGCAACACCACAGGCCGGGCCATCTTTTGGTGGCAAGGATTGGCGTTCATGAGCGAGGGGAAACGGCCAAGACGACGGCACGATCTTTGATTTAGCTAGGTCTGGACGTTCGGCAAAGATCAGGCCCGCGAAAAAGTCCTGATGTGGTTGTCAGACGCGGCGAGCCAGTTTCCCTGCTCTGCCTCTTCGTCTTCAGCTCTACTTGTGCTGAGCCTGTGATTTGGAAGATGCGCCACACGTCAAATCTGCAAGACCCTCATCAACCCTTTCTGTTGGTGCTTGCGCGAACTATGATACGCCGCCAATCGCTGGTCATTGCGTCGCCGAGAGCTTTCGCCCAGGGTGGGTAGCAGCCGAAAATCCCAGCCCTATTGCATACTCGTCTGGCAGGCTGGTGGCAGCGGCTCTGGCAGGAAGTGGTGTGAGCATGATCGTACCTCCAGAGAACTTTTCCTGGCACTTCCTTTGGAGTATCGAGCTCAAGTTTGGTGCTGGCATATATCTTCTGATTCTCTGTTTGAGCCCAAATTGTGAATGCACGGCAAAAGATTGATCATGGCTAGCCGGCGCCGAAGAGTAGCCAAAGAAGGCATCATTCCTGAACTTAACCCGGCTGACATCTCTGACCGTCTGTTCAGAGATGTAAGCGCTTGCCATTGGCGTGACCGAGAACTGGACTGATATGACTCTGACTGGTGCCACGAAGTTGGGTATATGTCCTTGCGAAGAAAGAGGACAGACACTGATAGGCTAGATTCCTTGCCCAGCGTCTGTACGAGCTGTCTGCTCTCCCACAAAGCATATATTTGGCAACTCTGGTATCACATGTGGGAGTGAGACGTGAAGAAAGGATGTGCGAGGCGTGCATGCGCCTGGAAACGAGTTTCGCCACGCCATATTGGGCCCTGAGTTTGTGCAGATGAGCGAATGACGGTAACTATTCTGTGAGCATTCGTCAGCTTGTTACTGACTGGATCCTTCTGTGCATTGTCATTAAATGCTGAGCTTGTCTATATTTGGTGGCATGCTGTGACAGTTTCGTGAGCATTCAAATATTTCATACTCATGCACAGAAATTGGGCGTCCAGTGAATTGCAGAGCCGTTGAGTGAAGCAAAATACTAGGTCCAAAAATGCGTTTGAGTAGACGAAATGGCCATTTGATGAAGATTGTACTCTTTCAACTATATCTCATACAGGTTGTTCAGTTCAGCCGCTTCAATAACCCATTGCAAGCTCTTGCAGGCGAGGTGAAGAAAATCCAAACTGCAGTCGACAGCAATATTGTGCCATTCAGACATCATCTTGCTGCCTGCCAGCCCCAAGCTGCCCTCTTTGCTGCCTGGAAATTTCCATCGTGCCTGCCTCTGGTTCCATAGAAGAAGACGTGTTACTCCCAGGAAGGAAGTTGCAAGTTCCCTTCTTGCCACTTCTTGCCACCATTTGCCGTCATTGCCGTATCTCATCAGCATTGACGCTACTAGCGACAGAAACGGCAAGTGCTCATAGCTTGTGCTCTGGTTTCTGTGCGCTTGAAATCCCATTTGCATCGGTTTCTTTTGCAAGCTCAGTAACCAGTCTTGCAACAGGCTGCTTCTGCTGCTGTACCATCACTCTTCTTACGATAGTTTCTTCGAGATCTGGATGGCATGCTAGATGCAGTCGCAGGTCGTGAAGTCTGTTGAGCGACAAAAGTGGCTCAGCCACTGCATTGTACAGATGTGCATACTTTGCCAGCCTCTCTTCAGAGACACCAAGCTCAGCAATCATGTCGTACTCCCAGCTAGCATCAATGATCAACTTCAGATGACTAAGCGTGAAGCTCGAGGCAATGAAACCAATGAGCTTCTTCCAGCTCTTGACAAATTCCAGGTATGTCTCTCCTTCGACGTCGGAATCCAGCAGCCAAGGCACCCTCAGCCGGATATCTAGCTCTCTCATCCTCCGGAGCATACCAGGAGACAGAATTTGAAGGCTCGCCATGGCGCAGCTCGGATCTGGTAGCTCACAATCGCAATCCAGGAGTACCAGTCTGTTTCCAGAAAGCATGGTGTCAATTGCTTCGCCCCTTAGCGCCCGACAAGAGATGAAGATGCCATCATACTCTGTTGATGCAAATGGTCGGCGTATCCGGAGCTTGTCGTCGACCAACTGAACCTTGAGACTCCCATCCGGAATGTCTTTTGGATCCTGTGGAGTCAGGCCTGTGAAAGAGAGGATTCGGAGACGCAACTCGACCGGGAGAGTCATGAGAGACGGCGCAGCCCGACTCCCGTAGCTTTCATTGTCTTGACACTGCTGCTCTCTCTGCTGATATTGACGTACTCTCTGCTGTGGCAATGTTTGGCATCCTTTGATAGAACGAAGCCTCTTTAGAGAGTCGACGGGATCAAGATTCAGCCAGAAGCGGTCCATATCGCTGGCAAGTGACAGGTACGTGATTGAAAAAGACACTGATCAATCGACAATGGATAGGGGCGGTCGAGTATTTGTGCCCTTGGCAGGACTTTCTGAAATGACAGCAAACTCTCAAGACAACCTGCGCAGCCGGACACGACCGTACGCCCCTCGCGGCATGGCGTGACATGGCACAAGATGACCATATAGTTCGACGCCACGGCCAGTCATTCGATACCGAAAGTTTCAACTTCAGGTCCAGGCTGGATGTTCATCGGATTTGCTCAGAGCCGTACCGTCGCATCCGCGTCCTCATTGCGAAGTGGACTATCACAACATTCAGTTCACAGTTCGGCACACGGGCATTGCCGAAATGTTGTCAGAGCGAACTGCTCGTGGCATCTTGTGCAAAGGGAGCTCAGGGTCTGGAGATTCTGGGACTGACTGACGATCGCTGCAAATGAGCCAAACATACCATCAGACGTCTTTTCTTCCAGACCCAGAACTAATCGCTCTGCAACCCAGTTAGCACCGAGAGCATCCTCGAATGGTAGCTTTGAGCAGGTTTACTCTACTTGAGGCGCTTAGAATCATGCTCAGGAACCATGACTATCCGCTCCTGACCATGTTCTACCACCACCACCCGGCGGAAGTGTGAGCAGGTTCTGCAGTCGCCGCAGGATCATCGCGTCTCGCCTTCACATACTCCACCAATTGCTAGGTTGGACATGGAAAGAACAAGAAAACGGATCTCGCCCAATACAGTTTGTGCTAGCAGACATCCATCACGTTGTCAGCGAGAGTCTTGCCTACTGTTCTCAAAGGCAATTTGGACATGAATGCCATGCATAGCTTCTTAGTGCCATGCAAGCATTTACGGACCATGGCCTTGGATGAAATGCAGGCCAGCGACGCGATCAGCGTCGGAATAAGACCTTCGGGCCTAATTCCGTCTGCATCCGTTGAATCTGAGAGATTTGTGCGTGGAATCAATAACCTTATGCAGTGATAGTCAAGCATGAGCTACTTGGCAAGCTGCAAGACGAAGTTTGAGCTATCGAGCCACTGATTTCGTGATGTTGAAGCATGTTCAGGAGCTGTTGCGCGCAAGAACCATTCGAGGCTGATAAGGGCTCATGAGGTTGAATGCGGTTTTAGGATGGAGCGCCGGGTTTCGTGATGTGACGGCTGGTGACGGCCTGAAGATTCCCATTTTTCATGATTCGCTCATCAACCACTCATTTCGTATCCGCCGTTGTTGATGCGGAACCGCTTGGTCAACTGTATGTGGACAACTGATGGATCACAGTCTCATTGAGCTCTGTTGAGATTGCTGACTGCGAGAACATAGAAATCGCACGAGCAAGGATGTTGCATTTTGCACGATCAAATGACCACAATCGGACCTTGACGGAACTTCTACCGATGAATGCTGCGCGGAAACTCTCAACCCGAGTTCACTTACAGCACAAAAGATAATGCTCATTCGACATCTTGATACTGCTAGAAGCAGTTGATTTCTTGATCTGAGCTCTTGCTTATTCTCCTCGATCTCCTGCTTCTTTCTTCGCCTCTAGTTGGTGGACCAGCTATGTTAAATGCAGGAGCCAAAGCATCAGACTGCAGACTAGGGCAGTTTGTACCAACAAATTCCACACTTTACATCAATACCCACTTTGCTCTCTCACTTTCTCTTGGGCTGATCATGCCTTCTCATTGCAACTTGACGATGAAGCGCAGAAGACACACTCGAACATGTTGATTCGACCATTACACAATGTGAAGGAAGCTCAACTCTCACTTTCCTCTGACTGTCAGACAAGTCTCATACGGGACGCTTGCGCCATCGCTGATGGTGCATTAGCGTGATCTACAATTCCCTCACTGGGCGTCTCGGGACTATCAGCAGGCCAAATTTCTATCTATCACATTAGAACTTTCGTGATTAAGAACTGGCAATGGCAGACATTTCTCGCCTTTCAACAATCTGGATTAACATGGCCACGTATTCGTTCTCACTGTAATCAGTAGTCGGTGAGTTTCGACAGTACCGTCTCCGAATACACCTTGTGCCTGTTCAAGGCGGATCTGGAATGGGCGATGAGCATTAAATGGGCGGAAATGATGTTTGTGAGGCTGATGCTATAGGCTGTGGTTGCTTCACTGAAACTGAAGTAAAAGGCCGAGGAAATCTCACAGCCTCGCCGTGTGCGATCTTGCAACTTGACTTCTGCCAGTCGCTATCAATAACGCAGACTCTAGAGCTGCGATGTCAACTCAATAATGTCAATATCTCAAGGTAGACTCGTCTTCCTCCCCACTTGCCTCGGTCAGCCAGCCGAGCAAAGCGAAGCCGGCACTCAGCGCCGACGGAACCATGGATAGGCAATCTGAGGAGTTCGCCACGTTTTCATTGGATGGTGTCGCAGAGTACAGCCGTTTTTTTCCACTTTAACGGGAACTGTCCCGGGCCCGGGGGACGTGGTGGCGGAAGGGCGAGACGGCACTGTCGTCAGAGGCCTGCCACAGCCTGTGGACGGTTTAGTTGTGTCAGTTAGCTGACTCCCGGCAGAGCCATGCACTAAACGGCCAAGGGGAACGACCGCTGTGGTGCGGAGACGCGAGCCCCATACCGACTTAGGTACCTCCTGCACAAAGCTAAGAATGCGAGATGATTGGGAGTGAATGCACTGAGACCAAAAACCGTCGTATTACATACCTCTATTGTGGGTATGGTGTTGTGGCTGCAGACTCGTACCCTACCTTCGACTGTGTCTCCTACTACGGACGTAGTGGTGCTCGCACTACCTTTCGCACTACCACTGATATGTCGTAGTGATTCGTCGTCGTCCTGCAACTTGGGGTAAGACTCAGGAATTCTTTCTTGTCGCCCTCTTTTATCTTCTTGCTTTAGCTGCATTGCTACCTGCATCACTCATACCTCTTGCATCTCTCACCTCTCGCCTCTCACCACGGCAGACGTTTACGGTGTTGCCTCCGGGACCTTTCCACCGTATTACTCAACAGCTCCCTGCACGAGGCGGTGCTTCCCCATCAACCTCAGAAGGTGGTTTTGAGCCGGGAGATCGCGTTTTGATAGCAGCAGCGGACGAGTGGGTTATTCGAAGGCGAGTACGACATGATGGGTAAGTCACAGTAGTCATTTGTCTTACAGAATTCGAACCCCCGAAACCGTCTACTGACTCGATCTAGATACAGCATCGTTAGCAATTGCTGGAGCTGCCGGCACGGCTGCGGCAGCATATCTGAATGCAAAGTTCCACCTCGGCAAGGACGCCCGAGCATTGTTGATGCTGAAGCAGTCGGAATGGAGTGCTGTAAAGGCAGGTGAGTACTTGATTCCATCACATCTTTGAGTGAGATGCTCAATTTTGAATGTATTTATGAGATCAGATGTTCGTTCGCTGGCCTTTGAATTTGTGCAGATATCGTGATTTGTCAGGGTCTCGGGATCATTGAAACGAAAGGCCGGAGATGGAAGAAGGCTCTCTTTCCATTGGAACCAATTGCGAACAAGTTACTGACTGACTCTTTCCACAGCCGAGCAGAAGCGACAATCGCTATTCTACCCCTTTGAGGAGACATGCAAGCGAACGCCGACGGCTCGCATGATCTGGTCGCGAACCGGCAGCTACACTTTTGCCGAGGCCTACCTCCAAGTGATGCAGTACGCCAACTGGCTACAGGAGCTGGGCGCGCAGCCCAAGCAAGCCATCGGGCTGTACGCGTCCAACAACCCGGAGTTCGTCTTCATCGTGCTAGCATGCTGGGCCATCGGCTGCTTCCCGGCGCTGATCAACTACAACCTGGCGGACGCGAGCCTGGTGCACTGCGCCAAAGTAGCGCGCGCGAGTCTGCTGCTGGTCGAGGGCGACGCGGAGCTGATGGCGCGGATCGAGGGCAGTGCCAAGGAGCTGGCCGAGGCCGGCATCCGACCGGTGTACATGACAAACGAGGTCAAGGCGCACATTGCCACCCGGCCGGACACGCGACCACCAGACTCGGTGCGTGATCACGCTGACGGCTTCTTTCCCATGAGCCTGATCTACACCAGCGGAACGACGGGCATGCCCAAGGCCTTTCCCATGGCCAACGCGCGCAGCTACGGCGACTACACGCGGTTCGGCAAAGCCATGGCGCAGCGGACAGCTGAACGGGGCGACGGCTCGCAAGAGACGTGGTACGACTGCATGCCCCTGTACCACGGCACCGGCTTCGTCGTGGGCATCATGACGGTCCTCAACGGTGGAGGCCTGGCCATCGGACGGAAATTCAGCGTGTCCCACTTCTGGCAGGACATTGTCGACAGCGAAGCAACAGCATTCGTCTACGTCGGCGAGACGGCGCGCTACCTGCTCGCTTCGCCACCCTCACCCTTGGACAAAGCGCATAAAGTGCAGCTCATGTACGGCAACGGGATGCGACCCGACGTATGGGACCGGTTCCAGGCCCGCTTCAACGTGCCCGAAGTCAACGAGTTCTTCACCAGCACCGAGGGCGTCTTCGCCATCGCCATCTACACGCGCAGCGGCTTCGGCGCGCGCAGCGTCGGGCACCATGGGCTCCTGCTCCGTGCTCTGCTGCACAAGACCTACGTCCCCGTCGCGCTGGATCCGAACACGAACGACATGTGGCGCGACCCGGAGACCGGCTTCGCCCGCCGCGTCCCCTACGAGCAAGGCGGCGAGATCATCGTCAAGCTGCCCGAACGCGCCGCCTGGCCGGGCTACTACAACAACAAAGAAGGCACGAACAAGAAGCTCGCCACGGACGTTTTCGAAAAAGGCGACATCTACTACCGGCCGGGCGATGCGCTGCGCCGCGACGCCGACGGCCTATGGTTCTTCCTCGACCGCCTCGGCGACACGTTCCGCTGGAAGGGCGAGAACGTGAGCACGGCCGAGGTGCAGGAAGTCATGGGCGCGTTCCCCGGCGTGGGCGAAGCGAACGTCTACGGCGTCGAGGTGCCCGGCAGCGAGGGACGGGCAGGCTGCGCGGCAGTCGTGCTCGACTCGAGCGCGGACGCCTTCGACTGGGTCGGTCTCACAAGCTTTATGCGCCAAAAACTCCCGCGATACGCAGTCCCAGTCTTCATCCGTGTAGTCGACGTGGCGGCCGGAGGTGGCGCGCAGGCCATGGGAACCCACAATAACAAGCAGAATAAGGTCTTGCTGAGGGAGGAGGGCGCGGACCCGGCCAAGTTGGGCTCCAAGGTGCTCAACGGAAAGACGGATAGATTGTTCTGGCTGGGACCTGGCGCGGACAGGTATGTGCCGCTGGGAGAGGGCGAGTGGGGGAACATACAGGCTGGGAGGGCGAAGCTGTGAGGGAAGGAAGAAGAAGGCAATGGTGAGGAGGAGGGGGGGAGGTTGCGACTCGTGGGAAGAGCCTGATGGAGGGTGCCCTACATACACATGCACATATATACACACACAAATATACGGCTATATGAAGGGAAAAAAAGGGTATATCAGTGGCGAAGGTGAAATGCGTCTCTCGATCTCAAGACAGACTCTTCATACTGGCATATTATTTAGATAGGTATAAAATCTATGTGATATATGATACTACAGGAATACGTTTGACACATGAGATGAGGAAACAGCAGGATGCGAGGACAATTCAGCCCTTCAACGATTGCTTGCTTGCTTGCTTGCTTGCTTGCTTGCTTGCCTGCTTGCTAGCTATGGGGCAGACACCACCCGTTCAGAGGGACCCAGACCACGACACAGTCCAGTCCAGCGCGATACGATATGTATACCTACCCAGGTAGGCAGGTATACACACACGTATATATATGTGCACACAAACAGGTCAACAGGCCAATTTGAATTCCACCCAACTTGTAGCCTGACTGTTCAAGCCTTCCAATCACCTTCTTCTGCAAATCACCCGTGGGTACGTACTGCTGGAGCCGATAAAGTTGCTGAATAAATGTTTCTAACTTTTACGAAATGCATGGAATTCTGTACGGGAAATGTAGTCTCTCATAGTACATTATCAAATCTCTCTCTCTCTCTATCTCTCTCTTGTGGGGATGGGTTGGCTGAGTGACTGACTGGCTGATTGACGGATCGTTCGCCCGTCTGTCTCCATTCCTTACACTCTCCATTCCTTACTCTCCCCAGCCATTCATCTCCCCTGTTCATTCGTTCGTTCACTGAGTCGTGCCTGTTTTTGCTCGATATGTTCTCTTCTCCGTTTATTGGTATCTTCATCATCATCACTTTATTGTTCAAATCTCTCCCTTGAAACGCATCCATCGCAACGCGCCTCCGCTAGCTCATTACAGCCTAGCGCGCGCACCGCCGCTCCGCCCCTCAGCCGTCAACTCGAGCGCGAGCTGGCGACTCGCGTGATCCGTGATAGCCATGTTCGTAACCATCGGGTTGACACCGGACGCGGACGGGAAGTTGGACGCGTCCATGACGTACAGGCCCTGGGTGCCCCAGACGCGGCAGCGGGGGTCGACGACGCCGTCCCTGGCCTTGGCGCTCATGCGGTTGGAGCCCATCTGGTGGGCGGACCCCCAGGTGGTGTCCGGCAGCGTCAGGCCCTTCTTGGCCACCAGCGCCAGCCACTCCTGGAAGCGGGTGTCGTTGATGCCCGGGTCTGGCTGGCCCTGGGCCACGTCCTCGCGCACGAAGATGGGCACGCCCCGCGTCACTGTCATGATGCGCCGCGCGCCGGCGACGTAGGCGATCTTGGCTAGTGCGAGCACGCCGTCCAGCGCTAGGCCTGCCGTGTGTGCCGTTGCGGTGTATGCTACCCGCGTCTTGCCGTCGTGAGGGTCTGGGTAGACTCGGCCCGTGTCCCGCTCACGCACAAGGCTGATGAATGCGGCCATTCGGTTGAAGTTGGCGGCGATCGATTTGAAGTCGGGTCCCGAGTACCATGGGATGGCTGGAAGCAGCAGCGACGGCATCATGGTCAGCGCCTCCAGCTTTGGTCCGTGGCCCTGTCCGTCTCCGTTCTCCAGCGAGGAGACCACGGCGGTCAGGATGCCGCCCTCCCACGGGTTGGTCTGCTCGTCGAACATGGCGACCAAAAAGTTGACCGGGTGCAGGTGCAGGTGACGGCCGATGTGCGGGTTCTTCAATCCAGATCGCAGCAGCAGTAGCGGTGACTGCAGCGAGCCGCCGGACACAATGACCCGCTTCGCCCGCACAATCACCTTGCGCACCGTCCGCTCGGCGAACGGGCCGGCAACGCCACCATGCGAGTCGCGCGACGTCCACGTGCCCTTGACACCCACAGCCACTTGCTTCCCCGTCTTGCGGTCCTTCTCGAACAGCACGCGCTCGACGTGAAAGCCCTCGATGAACTGGGCGCCGGCTCGGCTGGCGTCCGGCAGGTAGCTCGCGCTGGGGCCCTGCTTCTCGCAGCTGCCGCAGCCAAAGGTGCAGTAGCCGCAGTAGTGTTTTGTGCCACCAGTGTTTTGTGCGACTGGCTTGGCCGCATAGCCCAGCTTCTGTGCGCCCTCGAGCAGTGTGCGGTTGGTCTTGTTGTGTTCAACATGCTCGGCCGAGGCGCCCATGCGCTCAAAGACGCGGTCGAGCGATTCCTGGAATTCGCCCGTGGTGAAGAATGGCAGCTTGTACTTTTCCGCCCACTCGCGTCGCACGTACTCTTGCGTCTGCAGCGAAGCCGACCAGTTGACCGTGCCTCCACCGCCCCAGGCCGAGCCGGACAGGATCAGCATGCCCTGGTCGTCGGTAAAGTCGGCACCGCCGTTGTCGAACAGGTTGATGTTGCCGTCGTGTTCCGTCATCGGCAGGTGCTTGGGCGGGAAGTGGTAGGACTTTTCTGCGACAATGACTCGGTGGCCAGCCTCGGCCAGGTTCTTGGCAGCAACGCCGGCACCGCAGCCGGACCCGACAATGATCACGTCAGTCTCAATCTCTTCCGGTAGCTTAGGGTCGGATCCAGCAGGTGGAAACTGAATGAACTTGAAGTCGTGGCCGTCGCCGGTGTTGCCATGAATGGGCACGCGCGGGAAGCCGAGCACCTTGGGAAAAGTCGGCGACGTCTTGACCCACACCGACCTGCTCAGGATGGTCAACGACTTGGCGCCAGCCCTGAGCGGAGGGATGTAGCTGTTCAGCCAGTTCTGGATGGTGTCGTGCCGGAAGTTGATGGGCTGCTGTGCAAAGGGGGTGGTGGAGCCAGTCAGCAGCAGGCTGCCGGCGCGGGTGTTGAGCGTCGACAGAAGTAGCGAGATCTGGTCGCGGTTGTCCTTGCGCAGGTAATCAGCCAGCATACGCTTCAGCAGCGGCTTCAGAGCCGGGTTGGCGCTGCCAGCCTCTGATATGTATTCCTCAACCACCTTGTTGGAGGCGTTGGGGTCGGCGGTATCCTTGACGGCCTGCAAAGTCTTCCCATACTCTTCTGTGCTGACGATGAGCGCCCTCCGGCTCGGCCTTGTTCCGATTGCGATTGAAGGGACCACGGTGTCGACGATGGAGAGAAGCGTCTCCCACTGGGCATCGTTGAGAGGCTCGCCATCGCGGGCGACAATGGGTGGAGGGGGGCTGTCCAGCAGCGAAACGCCGGTCGATGTCGTCTGGACCGACATTGTTTGGTGCTGGAAATGTCGAGCTTCTTTCTGTCTGTCAATAGCAATTTGGAGGAGTCAATTGGCAGGCACGGAGAGTGTGCAGCCGTGACAGACTTGAGCGACAAAAAAAGAAAAAAAATATTTGAGGTAGAGAGAGAGATATGATGTCGTGAGGTTAAGAAAAGAAAGTATTCACTGTAGCCTGAAGCATTTGTTCTCTCCGGTCCAAGACCTCGGTCAGATTCAAGCGAGGGACAGCCCCAGAGGAAGCTAGTTGCTCTTGCTGGGGTGGCAAGGGCCCTTGAGCCCACGCACAAAGACAAAAATTGTCGGGGCCCTGCCCTTGAGCGAATCAGAGCCTGGTGGTACTCGTCCAGGTCGACCAGGATAGGTGGAAACACGTCCCAGGCCTTGCACGATCCATGGACGCTTCTCCGGGGAAGGAAAAGGCGGAGAACTGAAAAGGCTGACTTGAGGCAGGAAAAAACAATGGCGGACTGCCAGCCAGGAGCGCGGCAAAATTACTCACTGTGGCCCTCGTCTCGGCTGCTGCTGCTGCTGCTGCTGCTGCTACTGCTACTGCTGGTCTTCCTTCTCCACCGTCACACGTTACCCCCTCTTGCGATTCGGCAGGATGGCGGCAAGTAGGCTGTCATCTTTTGACCTGCATCTAGATCCCGGTAGTTTCCATTCGCTCGTGTGAGCCATTTCTCCAAGGTGGATTTCCACGAACTCACAAGGCTGAGCTACACAGAAAGACTGGGTTGAATAACGGCAAATGTGCCCGTCACAATTGGCTTCTGGGTCAGTGTAGGAGCAGCTGTCTGTGTAGTGAGCAATGAACATCACAGCAGGCACAGACACCGCCTACTGACTGTTGCCAACGAGCCCCATAAGCAGCGGTGATTGTGAAGGGAGGCTTTTTGTTCCCGTGCTCTGTTCAATACCCGACCATTTGCCACCATCCATTGTTGCCCCGTCACATCGTATTTCGCGAGTCGTGAATGTCCCTTTTTCCAAAGGAGACGAAGTCGATCCTCACAGTCTTGAAGCTCATGCTCAATGAAATCATCAGATCGGCCATGCAACCTGGGGAAGTTCGGAGCACAGGGGCGGATCGACAGCGACGGTCGCACGTGTTTGGTCGGCCTCGGCGCGCCCTCCACGAGCTTATCTGGTCTCGACCCGGATGTTTGGCATTGGCAGGGATCGGATTTCGCTTCCTGGTCGGACTGTTCTCGTTTCGTTGAACTGCTGCTGTCTCTCGTGGCCTGATGTGTTTCATACGCCCGTATGATGCATGCACATATGATTTTTTGTAATCTGTTGAGCTGCAAGCTGCAAGCTGCAAGCTGCTGGCTGCTGGCTGCAGCATGTAAGTCGTGGCGTGATCCTGAACTGCTGAAAATCATTCCGTCCCGATTCAGACGCCTGCACGCTGTAGAAAGTAGTCAGCAAAGTACGAGTCAGAAGGATTTGTTTTGATGAAAACGCATGAACAGTTGCAGTGTAGCCTCAAGCTGTCAAATTCTGGCGGGCGTCGCCGATCTCAGGCTCGTGCTTTGCCGACTGAAAGCGGGACCACGAAATCATTTTGCTCCAAGCGTCTGCCTGGATTTTGGCTTGTTTGCAGCTTCGGACGGATGTGGCTGAGGTGGCTTGCTTCTGCGGCGTGCCTGCATCAGCAAGGTACGTACCAGGGCTATTGATCATTAGGCAATCTGGGTATTTACCTAGCTAGGTATCAGGATACCTACCATTGATGCTCTCGAGGCTTAGCCACGAGGATGGTATACTGGGTAAAGCCCAGAAAGATTTGGGACAGAATATCAATACACTACTAACAGGGTGTCCTGAGTAGCAGTGGCCCTCCCCACAAATTTTTCTTACAGTCCAATGCTTGAGATCCTCCGTGGTAGGTACCTAGACAGATCATGAGATGCTTGTGAGAATGAGCATCAAAGGCTGTAATTGCTACTATATCAAATAGAATTATTGAATTTCTTGGACTTTCGGATGGTAAGAAGCTTGCTGTATCAGTTTTAAGAAGTGGAAGGCGAATTCTTTGGTTTGATGTGAATTTTTTCTGACCAATTTCTGTCTCCAAGTCAAGGTATCACGAATGTGTGTATGTGTTTCATTATAGCCGGCACCAGTTGACTGTCTCTTCCAGGAAGATGGCCGGGATTATGCATGTATGCGGATGGTTCATTAGTTGCCTCTAAGGCAAAGAACTCAGACGATGCATCTCAACCGTGAGTCTCGATTAGTCTACCTGTAGGTTGTAGCATCAAACGGTATACAGTCGGCCGTCATCTGATTCGAGCCCTGCCAGCTCCCGTTGACGTGTCGTTGATCTATACTGTAAATAAATGTCTATAAGTCGTCAAACCCCTCTGCTCACCTCTCACGCCTCCTCTCGCTCAGCCCTCTGCCTCGCCCTCTCTCTTTCAGCCTCAGCAACGCCCTTCTTTCCCACGATCCCCGAACCTCTAAACGCCACAGCAACCACCACCAACGCAACGATTCCGAAACTGAAGTTAACCCAATTCGCAGCTCGCAGCCCTTCCAGCGATGGCCCATCCCAGGGCAGCACGGGCCCAGCATCCTCCACGCTAACACCCTTCCTGTCCGCCATCACCGCCGTCTGGGTCGCCGTGGCGATCGCCAAGCCAATAGCCCTGCCCACCTGCCCAATCGCATTCATGATGGCGCCACCCATGGCCTGGTCCTCGTGCGGCAGCGCGTGCGACACGAACAGCGCCACCGAGGGGTACGTCGTGTCCGCGCCGAACGTGCACAGGATCATGGCCCAAAGCCCGTACGCGAAGTAGGTGGTGCCGGGCGGGATGGGCACGGCGAATAGCAGTGACGAGATGGAGACGCAGGAGCAGCTGAACAGGAGCAGCGTGTATGTGGGCACGCGTGCTAGCAGCTGCGACACAATGGCAATGGCGATGATGCCCGTGACTCCCGTGGGGACGAAGCGCAGCGTGGTGTCGATGGCCGAGAGACCCTGGTAGTCCTGGTAGAAGTAGGTGGCGTAAACCAAAAAGCCGTTGAAGGAGGACCAGAAGAAGGCCATGATGAGCATAGCTGCGCTGAACTCGAGGCTGCGGAAGATGGAGACCTTCATGAGCGGAGCGCGCGTGGACCGGCCGTCATTGAGCCGGGTCTCGAGCCGGTGTTGCCAGTAGATAAAGCCAGCGACGAGCAGGAGGGAGACGACAATGAGGACAGGGATGTAGGGTGTCGACCAGCCAACCACGTTGCCTTCGGTCAACGCAAAGAGGAGGACGAGGAGCCCGACCGTGATGAGGAAGGCGCCGATCCAGTCGATAGTTGCTTTCTTGGGGCGGGATGCTGATTCGGTGGCGGTGATGGAGGAGAACGAGTCGGATCTTGGTACTTGCTTGGTCGGAGAAGGTGGCAGGACGAGTATGCCGGCGGTGGTGATGATGGCGGCCAGGATGGCTGCTATGCCAAAGACCCACTTCCAGCTAGCGTAAGTGCTGATGACGCCGCTGAGCACGTTGCCAAAGACAGCGCCGATGGGTGCGCCGGAGGCTAGATGGAGAGTCAGCTAATGTGTATTGTTGCAAAGGTTAGGAGACCTACAGTATGCACTGAACGCGTATGTCTTGGCCTTGCCTGGGGGAAAAGTGGTGGCGATAATGCCGATAGCGGTGGGAACATTTGCTGCCGCGCCCTGTGAGTTGTTAGCTCGCTGTCGAGATTGAGAATGCCGGCTCTCGAGTCTGGACAGAGGTATAGCATTGCAAGATCTCGATCAAGTCAAGAAGATGATCCCAACCTGGGCCGAACCACGACCATGGCTGATCCAGCTCACGATACCTCGGCCCTCTCCGGAAACTCGGTACGTACCAGCCCTTGCAGTGCCCTGAACACATCAAAAGCAATCTCGTTTGGTAAGAAAGGGTTGGCGGCCGTGGTGATGGCGACCCAGAGCGAGCCGAGGATGAAGACGCGACGCTTGCCGTACAGGTCGGCGACGCGACCCCAGAACATCAGGAAGCAGCCAAAGGCAAGGACGTAGGCCGAGACCACCCACTGCTCACGGCTAGTCGAGATGTTGAGGTCGCGCGAGAGGGTAGGTAGGATGATGATGACGGATTGTACGGAGAACGTCTGTGAGGCTTAGCTTCCGATGGGATTGGTAGGAGCGAATACTGTCACGTCCCTGATGAGATGTAAGGACAGACAGTGTGAGGAAGATGGCTGAAGGAGAATGCGACGGATGGTGAATGATCAAAGGCTGAGGATACAAAGTCATGTACGGGACGAGACACCACCAGGCTAGACTAGTACTGCAACAGGTTGGGTGGTGTCGCAGGGGTCTGATTTCGAACTACTCAATTCGACTAGAGTTGTCCCCACATGACAGCTTCACCCATCAAACACTGCCTCCATCTCCCACCAAATACCATTGAAACGAGAGTCAAAACTCACATTCAAGAAACCAGCGCCCGTGAGAGTGATCACAATGGCAATACACCTCGCCTTTGAGAAAGGCAAAGGCAACCCCACTGCATCTTCCTGACCGTTTGCAGGCCCGTCACTGCTATCGCCATTCCCACTGTCGACCGGCGTCTTCTCCACAATATTGCTCGTCGAATCGATCGGTGATTCTGACGAGACGACATGTTCCGGGTCGACAGCACCTGCAATAGCAACCGCAGGCGGCACCGCGATATCCTCTTTCTCCAGCTTCTCCTCGCGCAAGGAATCCGGTGAGCGCTCGTCCGTTGAGGACATGATGTTTCGATGATCGAATGCAGTTGCCCTAGCTGTGGTGATGGAGCTATAGCATGGACAGACAAATTCCTTTCCTCCACAGTCAATGCAAAACGCGAGGAGAACGTCTCGAAATTACCACCACAAGGAGAAAGAGAATCAATTACTCAACAAGATAAAGAAGCAGACACCAGAAGGAAAAAAAAAAAAAAAAAAAAAAAAAACACACACAAAAAGCACGGACGAGAAAAGAGACCCATCTTTTTATCACGATCGTGACGCACATGTGCCTGCCCCATCTATCGTTCTCAATCCAATGGATGGAATTGCCATAGACCACCACACACACACACACACACACACACGCTTTTACCGATCGACCGGACAATGACAATCATGACTCGAAATGTGGCCGCTGGCCCCAAGAAGTCGGAACCTAAAATGCCCATTGGGAGGAAGAAGGGGAGTTCGGGCCGACGTCGAACAGCAAGCAGTTCATGTAATAGGCTTGTGTCGATCAGCGCCCGCATCCCAGAGCTACTGCATCCACTGCTTTTTTGAATGGCTCTGACGTGCGCGCGGGCGCGGGCGCGGCGGACGCGAGAAGGGCGCGATATGGGTCATGGGTGGGGATGTGGCGCGAAGATCGGATGAAGCCAGAAAAGTCCTGCATTTGTGTACAATGGTACGGTCCAAAAGCCGATGTTGACATCTGTCGGTCAGGTTGGGTAGATTGTGTCATGTGGAAAGTACTGTACTTGAAGTCAGACGGATGGAACATGTTATTGCTAGAGGGAGAGGAGGACGGGGAGCGAGGCGGAGAGTCCGAGGATGATATTGATATCGATCGGGAGTGGGCGTTGAGACTAGACTATCAATAGTTTAGAATGGTATCATACCCTGCAGTTCTCATGAATATCCACGGTTCGTAGTATATTCCACTTTTTCAGACCGGTTCTGCGATTGACGAAAGAACTTGAATGCACTTGTTCTTCCTGATTGGGAACTGTGGGCCTTGGGCTAATGCTCTCGGATTGGGACGAAATATTTAGCATGTGATGCTTTGATGGTGTACGATAGATCGATATACTAAAGTCATCTAAGGAGGATCGAAACGGCCTGTTCATGCCTCTATCACGGTACATAAGTTGGATATCGAGCATCATGAGTTCTCTTTAGTTTGTTGGAGTGTGTGTGTGTGTATGATTCGACTGCTCCATTCTCGTATGAATCAATGACTCAATCATTCCTCCTCCCATTAGGGTATCAACACGTCCGCCTCACATACTCGCCCAGCTCAACTTCAGCCTCCACAAAGTCGATACCTCTGATTTCGATTCTGATCCATCCAGCAGCCGTCTCCTAAGCTAACAACTACACGTCTCACGTGCATCAATCCCGCAATACCCGTGATCAACACTCACACAGCACACCCCAGCACACCAACACCCTGTCATTCCCAGCATCCCTGCTCGTCCCATTCGGCATCCTCGGTCCCCTCGCGGCGCCGACGCGCTTAGTCACTCACACAACCTTGCGGCTCTTCTCTCCATCCGCTGCGGCCGCCATACCACCACGCGACCGCGACACTACCAGACGCAGATCCCAACAACGGTCCCCAACGTCACATATCACTTAGCACCCATGTTCGGCCCGGTGCGCGCCTGTATCTGAGTTTTGGACCTGGATTATGGCTGGACCTCTAAGCCATTCAGACGCAGAATGTGATTGAGTTTGAGTGTGCGCCAGTGGGGAGGGAGAGTTTGGTGGTGCTGGCCTGGATCAAGGCCTGCTCGTTTAACCGGATGTGGATATCATGATATACGAGGAGCGCGCGTGCTGTGTCTGATATTGTGGAGGCGGGATCGTAGAGTGTCGGCAGATATAGATGATGGCAGCGTTTGCCGGGGTTTAGACTGGAGAGGAAGATGTGGCATTTCGAGTCCGGTGATGAATGATATTAGGATCCTGAATGCTTTTCGATAGCTGATAGCCTTCGACCCTGATCGCAGTACCTGTCTCGAGTGACACGTACCGGTATAAGCGGTGACCCGTGGGAGTATCAACCAAGGACAGATAGCTCCCAGATACTATATATATATATACCTTATTAGGGGGTATAAACGTGTAAAGTAAGCGAACGCCTCATTCTCCTCACTCATCGTCCTCATCAATAACGCCCGCGTCCTCCATCAACTCATACCAGTCCTCCCTCAACTTCTCCAGCTCCCTCCACGCGCGGACGCCGTCCCTCTCAAAGTCCTCCAGCTCCGACTCCGTCACATCCGTCGCCCCCCTCTTCCTGCCCGTTCTCCTCTCCTTCTGGCCCTTCGCATCCGCCCTCTCCACACGTCCACCCCATCCCCAACCCTCCACCTCCGTCCTCCTCACCCTCTCTCTACCCCAAGCATCACACGCGCTCCCCCACTTGCCCACACCCTCCCTCTCCTCCTGCGCATCCAGCGTCGCCTGCGGCGCTAGCGCGAGCCACGAAGGAGCGACCGCGCCCTTGTAACCCTCCACCACGTGCCACGGCGAGCCCAGCCATCTCGCAATGTAGAAGCTCTGACGCTTGAACCAGGCTACAACCAGGTTCAGCTGGATAATGTCCGTCGATACCACACCAGGGTGACACACGTACTGCCGCGGCTGCGGGTTCAGCGGTTTGTAGCTCTCGTGCGACGGATCGGACAGGAAAGAGCGAGTCAGGGAGCGGGTAGCTGGCAATGTGGAGGAGAGGGCGAGGAGGTCGGTCAGCCGTTTGGAGGAGATGTACGCCTTGCCGCCATCCAGAGACTGCAAGTCGGAGAAGATGAGGCCCGCACGCTCAGCTTCGATGGACGACACCCAGACCATTCGGCCAGGCGACGGCCGCGCGGCAGAGAGCAGAGGGCCGAGCTCGTGCGCGAGGATGTAGTGCCCAAACACGTTGGCGGTGAAAACTTGGCCCAGCGACGGCTCTTCCACATCCGAGTCCGAGTCTGAAGCTTGTGCGTGTCCCCGCTTTTGCTCCTTGCTCTTGTTGCTGTTACTGCCGCCAACCACCCGGTCTTCGCTCTCTAGCTGCAGCTTCGTCTTGACGCCAATGTCGTTGATTACGTAATGTGACGGCCAGGTCGTCGCTTGCACGAAATCCGTCGTCGTGCTCCACAGCGCCAGCGGCCAGTTGAGACCAAGCCAGCAGGCCACACCGGCGTTGCACACCAGCGCGTCCAGCGACGGTACGGCACGCCGCAGTCTTCGCGCCGCCCGGATCACTGACGGCAGCTCGGTCAGGTCGAACTCTTCCGATGTGAGCAGCACCCGAGGCGTCCCCGGTCCACCTTCTTCGAGCTGGGTCGCGTCCTGGGCGGGCTCGAACTTGTGAATTTTGCGAACATGCTTGGAGAGTCGCGAGATGGTTGCTGTTGATTTCGTGGTGCTTCGAGTTGTTACGATCAGGTGCAGTCGGTGGGTTGGGGGCCGTGAGGCGAGGAATTCGTCGATTATCCGTCGGCAGGTGTCGTAGCCGAGTCCCCTGCATATGGGTCAGGGTCAGCCATATCTGTTGAAAGCTGAAGAGATAAACTCTCAGGATGGAGAGGGGTGGAGAGGAAGTATAGGAGGCTGACGATCAAAAGTCAAGGGAATCATTCCGGTCATGCCAAGGTGGTGAGTATTAGCTTACGCGTTGGAGCCGGTGACCAGCACACGGAACAGCGCCTCGGAGCTGGCATTCTGCTCTTTTGTTGTCGAGCGTCGCGTACGTGGCGCCATTGAAGATACTTAAAAGAGTAGAGAGGTATCTGTAAGTGGTTCAATTGAGCAATGGCTTGGTGGAGATGGAGCTGTCCTCAGGAAGCTTGAATAACAACACTGAAACGAGTGATCGCCGCCTCCTCCGCCTCCTCGGCACTAGAGCTCCGCATTTCAATAGCTTCAGCGCGGAGATGATATCCGTGATGTTATTAAACTCTGAAGCTCGTTAGAAGTTGACCGACTCAATAAAGATGAAACGCTGCCTTCATTATGCATCGTTTTATAGAGAGAGAGAGAGAGAGAGAAAAGTATATATATACATACATATATGCATTCAGGTACAAGAAGACTATTTATTAGTCTAATTTTCCCGAAAATATCATCACACGAAGTGATACTATTCTAACTGCTAACTAAATATCACTCTTGACATTGATGTCAATTTCCCTCTCATGTCTTCTGTATCACTTTACTCGATTGCCATATGATGACTTTCATAATTAGGATCAAAACTAACCTGCAAGTGCAGTAGATGAATGTTATTACAACTATTCAATAGATGTACCAGAAAACATTGATAGAATGAGTCGATAGACACAAGAAGAAAGCCCTCCTAGTGTATTTCGTATCACTAATTTGATCTGAGACATAGTCAAGCGGAAGCAACGAGTTTCCACGGCGAACCTCAATTTGTAGATTAACCATCTGATCTAAGCGAACCAGCTTCTAGTACCAAAATCACCGATAGCGCTTCGTTGGACTCCAACATCAGTACCGCATTATTCGTGAGCTTTCTTCCTAAACTAAAGAGTCAATCTCCTTATCCTCCATTATTGTCACCCTCAGTCCTCAATCAGCCTATTCTCTCTCACCAACCGACCTCTCATCCGCAGCCTCCGACGACCCACGCCCATCCGAGCCCTGTACATTCCTCGACTCCATCGACGGCCGACCATCCAGGCTATCGCTCAGCCGGAAGCTGTCAAAGAGGCTGCTGATCCTGCCGGAGCGGAGACTGATTCGCTGTGCGCCTATCGGTTCACTCTGCCGACTGACACCCGTACCTGTGTCGGTATCGGCAATATTCGTGGTATCGGTAGCATCAATACCATCTTCCCCACCGGCCAACTGAGGGTCACCCTCGTCATCATGCCTGGAAACGGTATGCTTATCTTCCTCCCCGCCGCCGTCGTCTAGTCCTTCCTCTTCGTCATCCGTGATGGCTCCGTCTTCGAGCTGGACGCGTCGTTTGGCTGCTGCTCCTGCATCGACCTCTTCCTCGTTTTCTTGCTCGTTGTCCTCATCACGGGACTCGTTTGCCCGACTCTCACTTTCATCCTCTTCGCTTCTCTCATCCTCGTCCTCATCATCTCCATACCCCATCCTCATCGCCGGGTGATGCTCATGCAAATGCGTGCTGCCCGGCAACTCCTGCGGATCCGCGCCCACACCGGGACCGACCGCAAACCCACCCGCCCGCGTCTCAGCAGGGGTATAATACATCTCCGGCGACGCCGCCAGCGCATCCCTAAACCCTCTTCCCTGCAACACCAGGCCCAGCCCGGGCGGCGGGGGACTCGGCAACTCGCTCCTCACGACCTCGCTCTCCGTGGGCGCCTCCACAATATGCTCTCTCGGCGAACCCGCACCCAGTGCCCCTGCACCACCACCCCCTCGGCCATCTCCGAACCCGCCACCACCGCCTTCTTTGCTGACAGGCGAGAACTCGACGTGCTCCCTGCCCGCACCCTCGGGCGTGGGCATAGTCGCGTTCCGGATCCTCTGCACGCTGCGCTGCCGGTATCGGTACAGCAGGAGGCCGGCGAGCCCGAGGATGAGAGAGCCGAGGACGGCGCCGACGGCGACCCCGGCGATGGTGCCCGCGCTGAGAGATTTGGAGGTCGGTGCGCCGAGGTCGTAGCGCAGGGTGAAGAGCGTGTCGGAGATTACGGCCGCGTGGCCGTTCTGCGCGGTCGAGGCCGGCAGGTAGATGGCGGCGGGCTGGGTCGCGCAGTAGGTCATGCTTCCTGCCATGGCTGTCGTGGCGAGGGACCAGCCCCTGATTTGGAGTTTCGTGGTTAGCTGGGGGGGCCATGCATGTCTGGTATGTTGGAAAGAACAGGCCTCGAAGGAGAGATGGCGGGTTGGGGAAAAAAGAAAGGCCATAAAGAAAAGGAAGAAAGAAGACTCACGAAGGACAACACCCTCCCGCCGTCGTGTAGTAATCATGCGGACAGACCGTCACCGGCCCCGGATAGCCCGGATTGAACGGACAGCACCCCTGATTCTGACACCCGACATACGGAAACTCCATGACGCTGACTCCCGCACTCCACCCCGCCGCTGCACTCGACCCACTCGTTCCGCTTCCTCCACCACCAGCACCACCACCACCGTCCCCTCCCCCGGGAGCAGTGTAAACCGCAAAAACCGGCGTGGTGCAGCTTCCCGTCAACAGCGGCGCGCCGTTGAACGCCTCCTCGACCGCGCCCCCCCTCGCCGTGACATAGGCCGGCACGTAGCTGTCGACCGTGCTGGCGGACTGCAGGGCGGTCACGAAGATGGTGCTGGGGAACGAGACGGCCGACGTGTTGTACCTGACGCCCGAGTTGGGCGCGCACACCAGGTAGTTGGGGATGCTGATGTTGTAGCTCGAGCACAGCGCGGCGGTGAAGGAGATGGCGGTGCGCTGCTCCGTCTCGTTGCAGGTCGCCTGCAGGCAGCAGGACACGGCGTTGATGAAGTCCGTCGACGAGCAGTAGCAGCCGTAGTCGGTGCCGGAGCACTTGGCTGCCGCGCCCGCGTTGCCGCCCAGGCAGTTCTGCGCGCACTGCGCTACCGAGCCGAGGGCGGAGCCGTCGCCGAATTGGGCGGTGGCGCCGATGGTGGCGAAGGCGGGGAGGGATGGGAGCGAGAGGAGGTGTGAGAGCTGCGAGAGCTGCGAGAGGAATGGTGTTGGGTGGAGTTGGAGGGTTTGGTGAGAGGGAGCTGATAGGCTGCTGCTGCTGCTGCTGCTGCTGCTGCTGCTGCTGTGTTGGTGAAGGTTTGGTGATGTGGTGAGGAGTAGCAGGAGGAGAAGGAGGTAGTTTGGCATTGCTGCTACTGCAGAGATGATGCCTGGCCTCCCTGCTCCTCTCATGTTTTGCTGCTAGTCTGTGTTCTCGTTTCTGGCCTCCGGAGTGTCTGTACTGTAGATATTCTTTCTCCGATTTGTCAATTCTTATTGGACGTATCGCCGAAACATCCACGCCAACTGCGATAGATCACGTTCTGTCCACAGTAGAAACGGCTCTTCACTGTCAACTCTCGGGTGAAACTCCCAGCACTTAGACACAATACATCCTTTTTGGAGTATTAGGAAATCGCTCTCGTCGAGAGATCAGCAGCACCGTAGACTGATATCCAATAAGCTGTAGCAGTGCATGACAAGAACGAGCAGACGAAGGTCGGGACGGCATCAGACAAGACGAAGAACCAAGGATAGCAAGTGAACGAAATAATGAATGTTACCTCCATTTCACACATCAATGCCATGCTTGCGAATAAATGTTTGTTTCTTTGATGGACTTTGGACATTCGTCCGCATCCGGCTGCTTGTTACACCAGAAATATCAATATCGACACGGACAGAACATGATCGGCGCTGCAAAGAGAAGTCTCGCTTTCCACGTTACACAGAACTCCCGCTGTCTCATTGTTCTTTGATTCGAGGGAAAATACTCGGAATACGTCGCGAGTGCTGACGAAGCTTGAGACCGAACTCATTTGGTATAAAAGGAAGAAGTACATATAGTTTGAGCATCGCGAAATTCAGAAGATGTTTAGCATATAGTAAAACAGTTCGAGGACATGACAGAAAGAAAAGGGGGTGGCGATCAAAGCAGTTGTATTCGATTACCTTTGACGAGTTGCTTCTCACTGCCCAGACAGGAACAAAACAGCCTACCCATCCAATGTATCTTCTTTCCAAACTTTTCAGACTGTCCCGTAGTAGCCAGGCTGTCATTTTGTGCTCTGGCAGGTCTCGGGAAAAAAAAAAAAAAAAAAAAAAAAGAACAACGCCGGCGCTATGCATCCTCAATTTTGCATCCCTGGCAGAAAGTCCTGCACCCCGTAAAAGACCACTTGCCCAATCATTCCTGCATCTCCATCCGTGCCACAGCCATAGCCCGCTCGTACGTCTCCTGCGCCTGCTGGATCGGCTTCACCGTCGACGCCAGCAGCTGCTCCACCATGGCTCGTCCGCCCTTGACGGAGCTCTGGTCCAGCGCCAGCTTCTTGCCCGTCTTCTCGAAATGCGCCCGCAACATCCTTTTCCGCTCGTCAATTTTCTTCTGCCGCTCCTTCTCCGCCGCTTCAGCAATCGTCTTGAATGTGTCCAGGTACTGGCCCAGCGCCTCCACTACACCTGCTAGTTCGCCCGCACGGCCGGCGTCTCCTGAGTGGAAGGCAGACCAAAAGTGGCTGAGAAAGACCACGGCGGCGGCGTTGGCTAGCAACACTTCCTTGTACGTGTCGAGGGATAGGCCGAATTCGGCTGCGATCCCTTCCTCGTCCAGGCCGGCCAGCTGGTCGTGTACCTGCACCTTGCGCTCCCGTACTAGCTTGAAGATCTGCCGCGTCGCTTGTCGTCTGCTGACTCTGCTGCCCACGTGTGTGTCCTTGGCTACGTCGCCGTCCTCCAGATCGTCGTCGTCATCCGAGTCGTCGACCCCGATGCCGTCGAATAAGCTGGTACGCTCAGCCGTTTTGAGCTCGTTGTTGATCGTCTTGAGCGCGTCCTTGGGGTTGACGCTGTGAAACATTTGCATCGAATTCGTGTCTTCGTCGTCCTCGCCTCCCCCTTTGCCCGTAGCAAAGAAGCGTGCCTTGTCCTTGATGTTGAGTAGTCGATGCTGCGCCTCGCTTTCGCCTGCTAGATCTTTGAGGGCCATCTCATTGAACGTTGCTTCGTCCACGCCAATCGGCTGTGACGGGTCGACATCGTTTGGCGTGACCTGCGAGAGCAGCCGCTCGCTGATCGAGTTGAGCGTGCGCATGATTGGCACCCTCTCCGCCGCATTTGGCCTGTTGAGATAGTCCGGCGCGTTGCCCAATTTCTGGCTGTTGTCCTGCTCATTGCCAGCCAGGTCGATGGTGTGAGGCACGTGAGCGGCCAGCAGCTTCTGCTCCCGCTTCAGCTCCTCGTTCTGATTCGTCAGGTACTTGTCCAGCAGATCGTCCTTCTTGTCCGAGTCGAGGATCTTCTCACCCTTGAGCTTCTTGTGCAGCCGACTCTGGAAGAAGCGAGTCCAGAAAGTGGCCTGGCTGATCTCCTTCTGACTCGCCTCGCGGTTCGCCTTCTGAACTACCGGATACTGACGGAGGATCAGCTGGGCCTGTTCCGGTGTCAGAGACAGCTTGAACACGTCGCCCTCCATCCGCGGCTTGACCGCACCGAGCACATTGTACTCGCCCTTCTTCTGCGCCTGCTCGACTGCGAACGCGCGGAGGAGCCGGACGCGCGCCGACCAGAACTGCTTGTTGAATGCCGTGATCGCGATGGATGTCGGCCGAGCCTTCATCGCTTGTGAGAAGGTGCTCGCCAGCTGCTTGTCCTTGTTCAGCAGAGCCTGTTGCAGTGACCCGTCAGCCAGCAGTTTGTCGTCGTCATACTGGGAGCTTATCGCAGCGGCCGCGGCGGACGTTCCGTTTGCTGATACGGCAGCTGCAATGGCCATGGCGGCTGATGCGCCACCGCCACCGCCACCGCCACCGCCACCACCGCTCTCAGCTCTCGCCGGAGATGCAGCTGCGGCTGGTGTCGCCGAGCCGGATGCTGCGGCCGACGACTTGAGCGCTTGAATGATCTTGCTGAGCGCGTCTCGGATCGCCCCGACCTCGGCCCGGCCTTGGTCGTTGGGTGAGAATGTAAAAGTGTGGGCGATCGAATCGCCGGCGCCGCCGGCCGGCTGCTCAAAGATCTTCAGCATCACCTTTGGGTTGCTGGCCGGCGTCTGTTGCAGATCTGTGAGTCAGTGAGCCAGTGCTCCCTCTTCTCAGAAATACATATCAGACGCACTCGTGATGGAGGCCACGGCCATGTTCAGGTCCGGGGCGGAGGCACCGGCGGCGGTCCATGTGACCGACCTGGAGTCTGTTGCCAGAGCCAGCACGCCAGCCTTCTTCTTGTATGAAGCTGATCCTTTGAGGGAAGACATGCTATCTATCGGTGGCGACTTTTCATCTTCGGGCGGTGAGATGTGAGAGCTCCAACATGTTCTGGAGGGGCTAGAATATCAATGCGGGAAAGCTAATAGAGCTGTCCTTTCAAGTGCGTCTCCAGACAGGGCTTGAATCAGAATGGCTGAACGTGCGAAGCAACGTGGATGATGTCGTCTTCAGTCGCGTGAGTGAGTGGGAAGAGAACGAAGGCAAACCCGGATTTAGCGGCGAGCAAACTCCGTGGGCTGCTGCAGGCGGAATCATCGAGCGCCTGAGATGCCAGTGTGAGTTCAAAGCTGGTGATATCGTGAGCCGAGCCCAGGGTAGAGACGAAGCAAGACCAATGCACTTGGAGATCTCTACACGCATGCACAGTTCCCAAAAAAAAAAAAAACGGAATTTTTTCTTTGATTGCAATACTATTGGCCTGCAATATCAATACTACGAAAGCTACAGATAGAACGTAGAGAAGATAAGTGAATGAATAAATGATTGTTAAATGAGTTTGATTCACTTGAATGGAACCCCCTTTCGCCTCTTCCTACCACCATCCAACCCGTGAATGCAGGGCTTGAGTCTTCGAAACACCACCCAGCCCACCACACGAGCTCTGCCACAAGCTGCTTCTCCCCCGAGGCGTCATCGATCTCATCTAGACTCTCTTCAAGGGACAGGGACAGGGACAGGGACGGGGCGGCGGCGCCATCTTCATGGCCTTGATGATGCGGTCGAGGATCTGAGCAAGGTAGTCGTCCACTTCGCTCGCATCTCTCAGTCGCCGCTTGTGGAGACCATAAAAGGCCCTCTCCACCTCCTCAAGCACCTGATCTGGATTCGCCGCAGCCCAGTTGAAGCGTGGCTCCCGTGAGCAATCGACCTTGATGTCCAGGACTGCTTCCGTTGGAGCTAGCCTGTAGAAAGTCAGCCGCAGAGTCCGAGTCAAAAACGGAAGATGAGGCTCATCGTATGAAGGACTCACCAAAAGCCGCCACACCAGGCACCAGCAATGCCATGGCCTGTAGAAAGCCCAAGAATAAGCAAGAGAACCTGTACACGACAGTCAGCTCCAAGAAACGACCAAGGTGGCAGAAATGCCGAGGGAGAGTGATGATCAACATACTGCGACACAGGTCAAAGGGGACAACCAAAGATCCCCGAGGGTCACAATGACCCCAGCAAGGACGCGAGCGTGAAGGCTCACGCCTTTGACGAGGCACGCAAGAGACGACAGAAGGACGCTGTCAGCGTCCAGATCAAGTTACAACAGGCCGGGAAGGTGATGTCTTCCCACGACTCATGGTCCTTTTTTCTTTTTGTTTCTAATTGTAGGGAAAAAAAGCGAAGAAAACACAAAAGAAGACATAAGAAATAGATTTGTAGAAGGATTGCAGAAGGGAGAGAGGTTTGTGAGCATTAAAAACCGGTAGGGCTTCACGGTGAGCTAGTGGCCGCGATGCCACGGTAGTGAGAAAAGTAACAGCACAATCGTCGATGCGACTGCTGATATCAGACAAATGACAGGCAACAACACTCTCAAAAGGCACAGTCATCGTTAAACATTTAAAAAGTCAAACACATACGACTCGAGCGTCATGTGAAGTGGCGAGTTTGACCCAGTTGTATAGCAATATAGATATCGACAAACGAGCAACCACGAGTTGCTACCTGTTCTTGGACTCTACATATCGTTCCTTCGAGGCTGCCGTTTCGTCGTTTCGACTTGTCGACCATTCCTGAATCAAATGTCCTGAAATGTAGAGTTGAAGCTCATGCTTGCAGGTACAATTGATCGTCAGGTGAGTACGGTATCGTTGAGGAACGACTGGGGACAAGCCACACGCGGAACGCTATCGCCTTTGCTTTTTGTAGTTAACTTGATTGAAGATGAAAATAAAGTTGTATGAAATACAGTGCGAGAATAAGTATATCGTCCAACCGTTCCTGCTGAATGTTGCTACTTCATCTCCCATTTCCGTTTGTGCTCTCGCTCCATTACGAGCCATACCCCGGCCTCGGTTCGAACTTTGGCTCCCTATGGCCCAATTATTGCATCAAATTCTACCTTTCACGCGCCATAAATACGCCAATTCCATGCTCTTTCCCAGTTTAAGCCCGCCCCTGTCACCTCCCACCTTACTTACAATGTACCTCGTACAACCTCTCGACCAAGCACTTCGGTCTCGCCATTGTCCAGCGTCCGCCGTTTTTCCACCACCCACTGGTTCCCTCCGTCCTCATCACGCTCCATGGCATAGCTCACACTCTCCGCGCTGCTGCTGTTGCGGCTGTGGCCGGGCCGTCCACCGTCTGCACTGCCCCTCGACACCACGCTCTGCCGCTTCAGCGGGCTCGACTCGGAATTGCTGGTCGTCGGCCGCAGCGCCAGGTTCTGCGTCTGCAGTGATAGTATCGGGTTCGGCATGGTCGACGCCATACCCATCGTTGTCGTCGAGGCAGCGCCGCCGGCAGCTGGTCCGGATCTGGTCTGCTGCAGCGGTACGCCATCCTCCGGCACCGGAGGTGGATAGCCGTAGTTGCTGTTCAGCGGGCTGTGGCCCGATGCTGGTGGTCCGTAGTGGATCGGACTTGCACTTCGGCTGCCATTGCCGCCCCCGCCCCCTCCACCAAGGCTTGGCAGGCTTGTGGAGCTGCCCCCAAAAACACTGCGACGGGCGCGCATCAGAGCACCGAGACTCATGTCGTCCATGCTCATGCCACCATCGTGCTGCATCTGGTCAGCAAGCTGGGCGAGACCAGGCTGGGTCGGCACGCCGACCATACCACCAGGCGACAGGAGATTCCCACTAGGCGAGATGCCGGACTGCATCGCCAGGCTTATCATGCTGTTGCGGTTGCTCCACTCGCTGCGCTCTGTGATTGGTGTCAGGCTGGGCTCCTGAAAGTCCGCTCGCCCGCTGTGGCTGCGCTTGACCTGGCCTAGCCCTGCCGGTCCGAAGAAACCGCCATGAAAGGCTTGAATCTCGGCAGAGCCGTTTGTGTGCGCGTAGAAGCCAAATTCCTGCCCGTACCAGCCATCGTCGTCGTTTTCGAGCGCCTCTGCATTTGCCGCGGCGATGATGGCTTCATCGTCCATCGAGTCGTCAAAATCAAAGTCGTCATCGCCACCACCACCACCGTTTTGAGGTAGAGCTGTGATCAGCGGAGGAGGCATCATCGCGCGCGCTCGATCGTTGTCGTCCATGGCGCTGACGTTGTCTGCTGTGCTCGCGCTCTGCGCACTCGTCTTCCGGTCAAAGCGACCCTGCAGATGTGCCTGGTTAGCCGCGTAGGCGAGAGCGTTGTGGTAGGCTGCAAGGTTCTCTTGGGTCAGGCCAGCGGCCACTTCGGCATCAGGATGCTGGCCGTAAGCTGAAGACCGTCGCACATGAAGAGACGTCCGGCTCGTGTCTGCCGTAAGACCGGATTGCCGGCGGCCTGCCGCCATCTCACTCCCGAGTGATGTCGGTCGAGTCGAGTCCTCGGACGAGTCTAACGTTTCTTCGGCCACAGCAGTCGATGTCGTGAGGGCAAGACCAGGAAGCGGCTTTCCTCGTACAAAATCATCATTGTCCAGCAGATCCTCATCCACGCCAGGCCCTTGGTCAAGGTCTTCATCGTCAAACTCGCCGGCGAAACCACCATCGTCGAAGTAGAAGCCGTCGTTGCTGATGTCATTGATGTCCATCTCGACTTGGTCTTTCAGGTCCCGCAGCGGCGACGTCTCCTGACCACGTGCTTCTCCCTCTTCCTGCTTGAGTACCTCCACAGGCGTTATCGGGGTCATGGCTGGCGCATCCTTTGACGTCGTGGCCAGATCGGTCCTCAACCCCAAGCCTTTGACCGAGTTGTCTCTGTGTATCGGCATCTGGTAGTCTGCAGTGACAGGCGATTTGGCAGACTTGAGAGAATCAAGCGTCATCCCGCCCAGCCCGCCACCACCAAGCCCAGCAGTGCCAAACTCATCATCCTCATCGTCGTCGTTGAGACCAGGAATGTCTTCTTCTTCTTCTTCGTCGTAGTCATCATCTTGACCAAAGGATTGATTTTTGCTCATGTCCAGCGTCATGTTGGCCACGCCACCCTTCGCAAACCCGTATTCGTCATCATCGTCCTGCATGCCTGGTATCTCCTCCTCGAGGCCGTCCTCAAAGTCGAGATCATCCTCGTCGAAATCATCCTCCTCTTCGTTGATGGAAGCGCCCGTGAGTGAAGTGGCGCGGGCCCTCCGCGCTTGCCTCTGCCGATGCCTCTCCTCCAGCATCTTCTCCTGCGCCGCTGATCCGCTGCCGATCATGTCAAAGCTGAAGCGTGACGCCTGGCTCTTGACCGACGCCGTCTTGGAGCGCATGTGACGCGGCAGGCTGGAGATCGTCTGCGGCGTTTCTGGCGACGTGGCACGCGATCGGTCTGCCAGAGGTGAGAGGCCTGGCGATGTTTCCGTCCTCGATCGGTCCTTTGGCGGCTTCAGGCTATCCGGCGTCTGCTGTATTGAGTTCGGGGTGTAATCCGAGTTGCTTTCAGACTCGGTCGGTGGACGTGGCGACAGTTTTGCGTGTGCAGGCGTCTGTTGTTGCTGTTGCTGTTGCTGTTGCTGTTGCTGTTGCTGTTGCTGTATCAGCACGTCGTCGGCAGCAGCTGCCAGCGGTGCTTCCTCGGGCATATGCTGCGCAAAGGCTGGCAGGCTCGACTTTCGCTTCTCAGACTTTTCAGCCTCCTCCAGAGCGGCCACCTTGTCAACAATGTTGGTTGATGTCCTGTTGCGCCTATCGTTGGGGTCAAGCCTCCACCCTTCAGCGCTTTCACTGAAATCCTCCTTGAAGACCGGCACGTGGCGACGTTCTGGGGAGGGATCGCCCACCCGTTTCGGCAGGTTGCTATCCGAGCCTCTTCTTGGGTCCATGTAGATGCCTGACGGTGGAGGGTCCATGGCCAGCGACCGGAGGTCTGAGATTGACATGTACTGGGACGGCATGGGCGCGCTGAAGTCGTGCACCCTCTCGCCGATGATTCGCGGGTCGTAGCTTTCAGACACGTCCTTGAATGGGGTGAACGACGCCCTCTTCATCAGAGCAGAGTCGTCGACCCCTTCGATGGGAGACTGCGAGCTCTTTCTTCGTGACAGGAAGGTGAGCGGGTTCAGCCGTGTGAGACGTGATTTTGGCCGTGTGTTTGTCTGTGAATGAGCGTCGCTATCGGCTGGTGGGGTGATCCACTCCTTCGGCTCGTCGAGGCGATAAGGCGTAGGGATCTCGTTGACGGTCGATGAGCCACGACTCGACGGTGGTTTGTGTAGAGCTAGTGCCGCCTTGGACGAGCCGGGCCTCGCGTTCTGATAGTTGTTCATGTCCGTCCACGATCTCAGCTGTGGTGGGGCGATGTGAATCTGTGGTCGAGGCGGCGGCCCCGAGCTTGAGGAGTGCTGTGGAGGTGGCATCAGCATCGTATCCATCTGATCCTTGTCCGCGAGGAGACTAGCTTTGACCCTGTCAATGGACGAGACCGGTTGAAGGTCGTGACCCGTGTTCTGCAAATTCTCGACATCATCTGGGGAAGCGGTAGAGGGCGATTCCTTTATATGATGACGCTGCTCTTGCTGTCGTTGTTGATGAGGATGTTGTTGTTGTTGTTGTTGTTGTGATTGTTGCCGCTGCTGTTGTTGCTGCTGAGAGGACGAGATGTCTTGGTCCAGCACCGCCCGGATCGTTGGTACTTCTGGTGCGCTGCGATCCTTGTCGATCTGGGATGCCACTCGCGGGATCGGAGGCAGTATGTACGACGGCGACGCAGGCTGTTCTTGCTGCGGCACGCTCGTGTCGGCCAACTCGGCCACATGGTGAGACTCGACATTCCCATTGCTCTTCCCTGCCTTTGCCTCAGCGCCACCTCGCTCCTTCCGTCCTCCCGCTTTTGCTCGCAATCTCGAGAACATTGTTGGAGCGGGTTGTGTCGATGAACGCAGCTCCGACTGAACAGATGAGCTGATGCGTCTGTCTGCTGTTGCTCGTATCAAGAACGCGTCGGTCCGTTGTTCAATGGCTCAGCTGCACGTCTGGACAATTTTGAATTGAGTCGTGCGAATATGCTCCGTGTCGAGCCGGAGCTCACTGAGAACCGTCGACATGCGAGCAACCGTTATCTCTCGAGAAGTCCCAGATTCTCCAAGCTCTTTATACTGCACGCGCTATCATTCCGATTGAACGAGGGGGAAAAAACAAACCCGCCGTTCCCTGCAGGTGGTGGGATGCGGGAGTTGTTGAGATTTGACTCGTCAGACCAGGGCCCTGTCACCAATTCGTGGGAGTTGCAGCTACCGACGCTGTTTGAGATGAAGTGGGGAAAACAAGTACAATACTGGCGATGGCCGTCAAGTAATGGTGGCAGTTGTTAGTACGCGACTGCGCAGCCTCTTCCGATTGATGGTGCACTGCAGAAAGGAACGACGAGGATGTGTGTGTGTGTGTGTTTGATGCGAGTTGACAGGGTTCAAAACGTGTATGGTGATGATAGCAGCAGCAACAGCGGCAGCATAAGCAGTCCAGCGGCGGAGGCTGCGCGGGGACTGAGCGTCAAATGTCCTAGCCAGTAGGCAGTGGAAAGGGAAAAAAAATAAAACACACACACACACACACACCCAAAGACGCGAAGCTCTGCCGTGACGCAGACGTCGAGGTGGTCCTAGCGTGCCAAACGATAAGCCGAGCTGCCAGCAGCTGGGGAGGACTAGCAAGACACTAAACCCGTTTTCTTCCCACCGTCTGCGCTATATCGGGAAAGTGAATGACGGGGCCTGGGGGGGAAGGGTGTGGTGGACGCAGGTGTGAGTGGGAGGGTGGGAGAGGAGAGGGCAGGAAAGTTTTGAGATAGAAAAGGCTCACGATAGCTGTCCTGGCCACAGTCGGAAGTCGAGCCGTGGTGCTGTCTTTACAATTGCGATCTTTACTATGTTTCTGACAATATCGTGATAGGGCTCCAGCTGTGTAAACGATAGCTTGAGAGATTTCAATTGTGGTCATATAGTTGTTGGCCTTTGGCTTAGGGATGGAAAAATTCTCAATCTTGTACGACCTGGTGATAGCAAGCAGCCTCCAGTGGAGATTTCTATGGTGGTTACCCAGGCATGGCGCATGGTCGAAACGCTTCAACGTCAGTTGAGGATCATAGATGGACAGCGGGTGGTTCAGCAGGACCACGGCTATGATTGGTAGCGACCCTCGCTGTTGCTGACCTAGAACGCCACTGAGACCCCGCTGAACATGCCGTCTGGCGTCCAGCTGTGAGGTATTGCTTGTTGATATGAGCATGAGCTTTTCTTGGCTGGCGGCGGACTCTTCTCCACTCGTGTTCTTGTGAGAGAATTTAATTTGTTGCTAGGTGATGTGTATACTAAACGCCTTGAGAAAATAGTATTACGCGCTCTTGGGATCTCAGCTACAGGTAGTGATACACGAGTGTGCCAGAAATACAGGCCTATGGCTGTTGGTGATGGTCCTGACCCATAACGCCGAAGTCTTGTAGCTCGTCACCGTCTCATATCTGGGGAGGTCTCCACACGTCTCAACATGATGTTGGGTCAAGAACCCTTCTTGATCACCGCTAGCCGAATTCATCTCATCCCTCAAGAACTTGAATCTAGCGCTATGATAAACTCATACTGTTCGCAAAGGAGCACGCCACCAGGTTTTAAAAAATACTTCATACGTGTCGGCGTCGGGCACCTCTCTCTTCCTTCTTCAGTTGTATTTACATGTAATGGTTTTGGATGCTTGGCCATCTTGATTACTCTGCTGCCAAGCTCTTTGCCAGAACTTTGATACTCTAATTTATTGAGTTTGTAGTGGTGGTCAAGATCGATTTCCAAATTTCAATATGCATTATATCGTTTCTTTTATAATGAATGGGAAGTTCTGCATCCGAAACGGAGCCTGGAGTATGGATGCGCAGCTACGATTCATTTCTTTGCTTGCTATATCAGAAACGAACAAGTCAGTCATATGAAACCCTTTGTGGCCAATTTCGTGCTCTGGCAATTGTTGTCAAAGGTCGCAAAACGAAATCGCTACGGATTGTCTTTCTAAAGCGTCCCCGAAGGAAAAAAAAAAAACCAAAGATAAGAGACAACGCTTATTGCTCGCAGTGAATCCGATTTCATTATAAGGGTGGTGACAGGTGTTTGCTTTCTCTCAAAAGGCTGCTAGGTGCAGACATGACTTAGGAGACGATGACATGAGGACGCAACGAACTCGCGTGAGAATAAATCGAAGCTGTATGGCCGATATTTGGGAGATTCGACACTTGAGGCCTGCATTGACCGCACATGCTGACAGCAGAGTGTCAGGTCGTAGATCTGCGTTTGGCATTCTGATACAGGAGCATCTCGCTGACAAAAATCGATACTATCACTACATGTCGCGGAAACTATTTCTGTAGATGACGGCATGAGAAGCTGATTTCCCCAAGGTATGCGGAGATGTGATGAAGATTCTATATCATGGTGGTGTAGACTGCACGTTTGTAATCTGGTGTTCACAGCCTGAGTACTAGCTAGGTTTTCTAGTTTTGGCGAAGCGTAGTTCGAAAAAAAAAAAAAAAAAAAAAAACAGTACTCTGCGGTCCGATGACTAAGCAGACGTCAAACTCGGCTGCCGGAACACATTGCCGATGGACTTTGCGTGGCCGCTGTTGCACCCCGGGGCGCAGGCCAGGTCTTCCCACTGGCCGCCGCCACGAGAGCCTTTCGTTCCTCTCCAGTGCCAGCTACACAAGCTGATGGGTAGAACTGGCCCCGGGGGCGCAGCACAAGGGCGTCATCGGATGCAGCTATCACATCGCAAACCTGACCGCTAAAGCGCACGGATTTGGTGTGGGTGCCTGCTGAACTCGCTTGGTATCAATGCTGCCATTGCGACGTTTCACCAGTGAGACCTGCCTGCTCTTCTGTACCCTCTCAGGTATACATTAGCCCATCACATCCTAGACCTCTCCCTGACTGCTTGAACATCCGTATCATTTGCAAAACCTTGACCCCGCTGAACTCGTTTCTCGCGTTATACTCTGCTTGTGTCTCTGCTCCTTGGAAGACCAAACCTGCAACAAGGCAGCTGGCGGAGGAGCAGACAGCACAATAGCAGCATCGACACCAGCCATTGCCCGGCAGCGGGGTTTTTTGCCGCGCGCAAACTTGCGTCGCCTAGAAAGCCAGTGATCAGCGATCGACGCCAGTGTCGTCAGCTCGGCCACCAGCCTCCCTCTGGGCGCACACAGCTCCAGAAACCTCGCCAGAACCTCGACCCTTTGATTTCTGGTCTGTGATAACAACAGTCCGGTCCCGCCTGGAGTCACTACACAACAATCACACACACTGGCGTCATGTCGCGAGTCGTAAGAAGTGTCAAAAATGTCACAAAGGGCTACTCGTCCGTGCAGGTCAAGGTCCGAGAAGGTAAGCTCGCGAGCGCGGGGCCAGGGAAATTTGTGTGTGAGAGAGAGAGAGAAGGACAGACGCTGACTGTTTGTCGCAGCTACCAGCAACGATGCCTGGGGACCAACAGGCACGCAGATGCAAGAGATTGCCCAGATGACATACAATGGGTGAGGACAAACCGAACGATGCGCATGAGTCGAGACAAGGGTCCCCCGACTAACGCTCAGCAACACAGGTCGACCGACTTTTATGAAATCATGGACATGCTCGACAAGCGGCTGAACGACAAGGGCAAGAACTGGCGGCATGTGCTCAAGTCGCTTAAGGTGCTCGACTACATCCTGCACGAGGGCTCTGAGCTTGTCATCACATGGTCAAAGAAGAACATCTACATCATCAAGACGCTTAGAGAATTTGTCTACGTCGACGACGAGGGACGAGATGTCGGGCAGAATGTTCGAGTGGCAGCCAAAGAGCTCACTTCTCTCATCAACGACGACGATCGGCTGCGGTCGGAGCGCAACGATCGCAAGAGCTGGAAGTCGCGCGTCACTGGCATCGAAGACTACGGACCCGGATTCGGCGGCAGCGACCCGGACCTCTCGAGGAGACAGTCGGGACGGGACAGGCCGCCGCAGCAGCAGGCACCACAGCAGCGCCGGCGCCGAAGCAACGACGACGACGATCTGGAGTACAAGCTCGCGCTTGAGGCCAGCAAGAACCAGGCCGAGGAGGATGCAAAGCGCAGGGGAACACAGACTGGCAACGAGGATGACCCCGACCTGGCAAAGGCCATCAAACTGAGCAAAGAAGAGGAAGAGCTGCGAAGAAAGGAGTTGGAGGACTCGAACGCGCAATCGCTTTTTGACGATGGGCCAGCCCAGCCCAGCCAGCAGCCGCAACAGACCCAATTCACTGGCTATAACCAGGGCTACCAGCAGCAGGGGGCCGTCGACTGGTTCGGCAACCCGATCGATCAGTCACAACAGCAGCAGCCTCAAGCAACTGGCTACCTGAACAACATGTACTCCCAGCCGACAGGCTTCCAGAACCAGTTCACAGGCTTGCCTCAGCAGCAGCAGCAGCAACAGAACGGCTTCGACCAGTTCGGCAACCAGCAACAGCAACAGCCACAGCAGCAGCAGCAAAACTTCATGCAGCCTCAGCAGACCGCCTTCAATCCCTTCCAGCAGCAGCAGCAGCAACAACAACAGCAGCAGCAACAGCCACAGCAGCAGCAAGGCGACTTTAGCCAATTCTCTCAACAGACCTCCTCGCCGTCAAACGCGGGGTCGAACAATCCTTTCGGTCAGAGACCACAACAGACCAACCAGCCGATGGATGCACTCAAGCCCGCACCGACAGGGTCAAACAACCCATTCGGATCCAGCTACGGCCGTCCACAGCAGCAGCAACAGCCTCAGCCCGGCAGGCAGCAGCAGCCGTCGCTCAACACCATCGCCGAGCAACGAACGGCCGCGAACCCAATCACCGGCTTCACCTCGCCCACACAACAGCAGAACAACAACAACAACAACCAGCAACAACAGCAACAAAATCAATCGTTCGCAGCTCAGCAAAGGACCGAGCTTGACCCTTACCGTGCCCGGCTCAACAACATGCTGCAATCAGGCGAGGGCATGGACACGTTCGGCAACACTGGCGAGACGCGTATTCCTGCCCAGCACACGGCGCCGGGAGCCTTTGTCAACAGCGCCGGTCAGAACCTCGACCGGCTACGGACGGAGAAGACGGGCAACAACCCGTTCATGCACAATCAGTTCACCGGCATGCCACAGCAGCAGTTCCCGCCACAGCAGCAGCAGCAGCAGCAGCAGCAGCAACAGCAGCAGCAGCAGCCACAGGGAGGTTTCGGCGGCGGATTCAACGCGCCGGCTCAGACTGGGCCCGTGGGAGGTTTCGGTGGCGGGTTCGGAGCCAGTGCGCCACAAGGCGGTGGGAACAATCCGTTTGGCCAGCGACCGCAGGGCCAGCAGCAGCCTGGCGGCAGCAGCCTGATCGACCTGTGAGCAGGTTAGGTTGGAAGTTTGTTGGGTGTGAAAGAGAGATGCGGGTCGCATGATGGGCCTTGTGAAGGAGGGGGTCATAATGTTGCAAAGACATGGTGTGGCGAGGTGTGGCAAGTGACGATAATAGTGACTATAACAGTGGCAACGAAAACGGCGGCCACGTCCTCATGAACGACAAAGATGGCAGGGCAAGCAAGAGAAAGATGGCGTGAGAATGATGGAGTGAGCGAGCAGTACCCCCACAAGTTTTGATATCAATTTCATCTTTATTTCTATTCGTTTCGGAAGAGGCTACTGACATTCAACGTGCTCATTCCTTCACAACTCAATTTCCACTTGCTTCGCCGATTTTAAGAAGTGCTCAAAACCATCTTTACTGCTCAAACAAAACCTACTCTGCTCCGCCCCTGCCTGTCTAAGAGGCTCCAAAAGCCTGTGACCCAACACCAAAACCCGAAAACTCCTCATTCCTCCTGTCCTGTCCTGCCCTGTCCTATTACCGCGTGCCCGTGACTTTCCTATGATGACTTGCGCCACCACCTTCTTTTGCGAACACATCTCCCCCAACCGACAGCACCAGTCCTTCCCCGCGTCGGGGGTTTTTCACTTCCCCACAAACTCCTTCTCCAACTCACCCAGCGCCTCCCGCACCTTCTCCCCCTTCTCCGTGCTCCCCACCCCCTTCCCCTTCCCACCCGCCATCTCGTCCCTCTCGACCTCCTTCCTCGCCTCCTCCAGCGCCTTGCGCCAGTCCTTCTTCTCCTCTTCCTTCTTCTTGCCCTGCTCCCTCGCCACCTCGTGCAGCATCATCGCCGCCAGGAAGTCGTTGAACCAATCAACCTCGGTCCGCATGATCCCGAACTTGTGGAAGATGCGGTACTTGCGCACGTTGAACTGCACCGACAGCCCGTACTTGTCGAGCTCGGCGTCGCCCGCGATCACGCGCGGCTGCACCTCGGACATGGCCTGGCGCACGAGCGCGAGTCTCTCGTGCTTGAGTTGCCGGTGCTCGGCGTCGGTCGCGTGCGAGGCCGAGGCGGGGAGTGCGCCTAGGCCTTTGCGAGTGAGCGCTTGCCAGAGGCGGACGTCGGCGGGGGTGAGGGGTGGGGTGGTTGTCATTTTTTTTTTTTTTTAATTATTATTTGGGGGTGGACGAGGAGGTGGCGATGTGTTGACGATGTGATTGTAAAGGTTTGGTGGATGATGGCGATATACTTGCTTGGGTATGGTGAGTTCTTGGGTTTGAAACTTGATGGTGCTGAGATTTACGACTGTTGATAGTGCTGAGCTCTTTGCTGATATGCTCGACTGGAGGAGAGTGAGAGCTGTATAAGAGCTGTGAGAGCTGTGAGGAGGACGTCGAGATGAGCCTCGATTGATATCTGTTGCCCAGTGACTGAATGAAAGGAATCGTTCGCTATTGAGAGTGTGATGATCGTTTTCGTAATAGCTTTACAGCTCCGCTTGGTTCACGTCCTGGCTTCTTTGTCCTTCCGAGGCTCGAGTCTTTGTGAAAGAGCAGTGACTGTGATATCGTCGGAAACGGAAAGCTGTGTTTGCCTGAAAACAGAAAATGAGTGCTCAGGAATGTCCGGCTTCGAGTTTCGTTTTAATCCGTTTCGAGCTCTTTTCGTCTCTCTCGCTTTGCCTCCATATTCCCTCTCTTTCTTACGAGAACGCCCTGTATCACCTGCCTGTCACAGAAAACTGTCCACTGTCTTTGTCTGCCTACATTTCGCCTGACTGGCTGCCTACCCATCCGCTTGCTGTGACACTCAAAAGGGCGGCATATACATCATTCTGTCTGCATGTAACCTCTGTTTTTCTGTTTGCATCCTGTCCACTGTCAATTGCGCCTCACTTCTCATACGCATTCTCATCACAGGACCATCTTCTTTGGCCCGTGAATTCGGCACACTCGCTCATCCAATTGTTTTGCCAGCCAACAGTACCTGCACGGCATGTTTCTCCCGTCTATTCGGTATCGCTGTCTCTACCGCGTGACAGAGCACAAGCATAGCCGCAGGTAAAGAGGCTTCAGCCATGTATGGGAACGCGGGTCATTGGTCTTACGTAAACGGGGCGAACCGTGGATAGAAAAGACGCAAGACGCTCCGGTCCAGAGAAGCGGCAACTTAGAAGAGGCATCATTCGCTCAGCGGCTGTATTTTCTTCGCGGCTGAGGCGTTACACGACGGCTATGTTTGCGTTGTGGTACGGCCGTCCAATAGACTGTAAAACAATAGGAATGACATAGGAGAAAGGCGTGGAAAATCATTAGGCAGGGAGATGAAAGTGAGAGGATTCGGTCAGCACATGTGGCCATGAGGTCTCCGCCTCAGTGGTCAGTCGGACGCTTTAGGTTTACAGTGAAGAGGAAAGTTGTCACGATGGCACAAAGCAGGCTGCCGTTGCCTTGAATATGGACCATGAAGATGATTGAGATGGAATGGAACAAAAAAGATTCGCCTCCGGATGCTGGGCTCTTTGTTGACCAAGCAATTCGACGTATGCGTATTCCTATGTCACAGTCTTGTAGAGTCCATCAGCGCGATGCAGACTTCACAACTTTCAAAGAGTCTTGTGCCAATCAATCATTCAAGTCTTGAAGAGTCGAAGCAAAAGCAAGACAGTGGACAAGGAACAGAAGGGAAGGGAAGGGGATCGGAGCACGGAGGGTGGAAAAGACAAATAGCCGCTGGTGACACTGACAGAAAACGCAACACAGACAGATCTTTGGTACACTTCAGAGAACCAAGCAAAAAGTATTTGCCAATCAGTCGAGAAATCCATTGAGAAGCAAATGCTCAAAAGGTGTGTGTTTGAAAGACTCGACCGCAACCAGAAATTTCTTTCATGGGTTTCATACAAACCTGGCCGTGATCGTGTAACGAGACCTGAATGTGCAGTTTGGGTCAAAGACGCTTGCGGCATTGTGCGTATTCAAGCTTAAGTGAAGAGAAGACAGCACTAGGCCAATCTGTCATATCCTGTTTGTTTTCGAAAGTCGAGGATATGGAGCTGTTGTATGTACTCGAATGATCAACAGAGAGCAGGAGCGCGACGGTATCCTTCGCTGAAAACGTTCTCGACGCGCGTCTATAATCGCGGCGCTTAGGCAGACTTGGGCGACTGAGGGCACCGGCGTTTGCGACTGAACACCTCAGTGCCCACAGAGAGATTCCACGTCAATACTGGTGAGCGTCTTCGCTCTTCATGTGGTCATTCCAGAGCATGTACAAGATTTCTGCGTCTAACCCGGCCTGTATCGGGTGTTTGATACTACCATGTTGACTAACAAAATGGGAGAACTCGACAAATCGAGGTGCGACAGTCGCTACCAGGGTCCTTCTTCGGGCCAGCCAAGCTCTGGTATCTAGCGTTCATCGCGATACAGCAGGGCTGTACCTACCACCCCTCCTGTGGCAACACAATTAGCATCAATGAGCTATGCCTTGCAGTTGGCAACTCAGTTAACTTGGTCTTCTGAATCATATGTACTCCCCTGTCGATTCTGTTGTACCCTCGCTTTGTCAATTGTTACATGCCCGGCTGACTTCGACTTGATTCTGACAAATAGGCTTGTAATGATCGCTGTGTACGCTTTTTGTCTCTTGCTTAAATCCAAGTCATACTCATGCCCTCTTCATGACTTTTGCGATCTCAACCTCAGCTATGATTCTTAGTTGCTTGATGTTTCCGCACGGGAAGAATGCCCGTCTCCGGTTTTGTGTTTAGATTTATTCACAGTCTCGGCTATTCACACGTCTGATACAGCTGCTGATCAGTTGGAAAAGCCAAGCATCTCTCAAGCTAAACAGAAAGAATTTCATGGACCCGCATTATTAGCGACTTGGCGTTGGAGACTTCGCTTGTCAATTACGTACCGCAATACTGAATGACTACACACATGCCGACTCATTGTTCATTTTCCCATCTTCCCTTAGCGAATGGGCCCCTCACGGCAGTTGCTCAGCTCGGATCTCGCACCTGCAGCTCAACGCCACAAGGCGAGAGTGGTGTGATGCCACCGGCTCGGCCTGCCGTGGCCCCCATTTGAGAGCTTCCCACACGACTTGTGTATGCCTCTGCCTTGAATATGTTGTATGTACACATATTGGAAGATTTGGGAATCTCAGCGAAGCATCCACCAGGCAATCCTTCTGCACCCTCTTCATATACAGTCACGACCCATGTTTACTATGAACAGCTCGTTGAGTCGACTTTCCGCGACGACGTCTCTCATCGAATCATGTCAGTGGCTTCATTGTTGACTACCAACAGAGTTCTGGACCGTGTACACTGGACGCTTCTTCATTCAGACGCATGGCGTGCTGCAAGAAGCTGAATCGGGGAAAGATTCGGGCCTGCCATGCCCTTTGGTCGGCTTTATCTGCTAGTTGGGCATACATCTACCAACCCGTTGGGTCCCGTCCTGGGACAAAGTAAGAATAGTCCCCTCCAGACGCGTAAGACTTCATCAGCAATCAACGCTATATAAAGTGGGCAGTACCCCTTGATCCCTGTGATCGCACGGAGTTCTCTACTGTGTGTGCAGGGTTAATAGCGATCGGATCGCGGCACTCGCCACCATCAATACGATATCTCGACAACAGGCATCAAAGGCCCAAAGTTGACCAGAGATGCTGTCGAAAATCCAGTTCTTTGTCACCCTCGTGGGCGTGATACCCACACTGCTTCATTTTGCTGCTGCGGCGGGAGACTTTATCGTACAAGATGAAGCTCAGTATCCAATTCAGCCAGCTCTCCAGCCATCGGCATGCAATTTCAAGAACTATGTCTCGCTAGGCGACTCTTACTCTGCCGGACTGCACGCTTATCCGGAAGGACGACTACCTGGGTGTCGGAAAAGAGGTACAGATCTGGAAGCTTATAGCTCCGTGACAAATTGCACAACCCTAAGTTGTTCTCTAAACTACGGCTCGTATGCGTGGCGATTCTACGAAAAACAACGTATGCCCGATTTTCGATTCCTTGCCTGCAGTGGTGCCACCACAGACAGTTGCCAGTCAAGTCAGGTGCCCAAAGCTGGAGGCGCGGACCTTGTCACTATCACTATCGGTGTGAATGATGGCAGGCCCTTGCACCGAATCGTCGTCGCTTGCGTATACGATTATCAAGAAAGATTATGCGATGATATGCTCGCCACCGCCGAAAAGGCTCTGGTACAGACACCGGCAAAGCTAGACGTACTTTTTTCCGCGATCAAAGCACAACAGTCGCCTTCGACCAAGGTAGTCGTCTTAGGCTACGTCAAGTTCTGGCCGGACCACTGTGTCTCAGAGAATTGTGAAGGGGGCATTTGTGCCACGTGCACTTGCCAACATGCGGTACTTTCAAAGGCGAGCATGTCGCAGCGACGCCGGTTCAACAAGCTGATATCAGGAGTGAATCAGGCGCTGAAGAATGCAGCAACCAAGGCGCGAATCATGTTTATCGATATTGATCCATCTTTTGGTGGACACAGAATGTGCGACAGTCAGGAACCGTATTTTTACTGGGATCCGAAGCCGGGTCGTATCTTCTACACAACCCGCTTTCACCCCACTCAGGAGGGTCACGGAATCTATCTGGAGCAGCTCAATAAGGCGTCAGGATGTGAATAGATGAGTAAATGGGTGGAAGAATGAGCGAATAGGCCAGTAATGGTATTGCATTCAAGTCTGCTCGGCCAGAGAAGAGATACATCAGTTGAAGCAGTAAGCTATCAACAACGTCTCAGTCTTTCTCCTACCGTACAATACCTGAAGCACAAGGAAGGCGAGAAATCTTACGGCGGTCATGAGGTCAGGAACTTCGCGGTTGTATGTAGCCTCGGATCGAACTCGATTGGCAGAGACCCGGAGTTCGCAGCAGGGTGCAGTAGAATGGGTTTTCTCGGGCTCTAGCTTTTATACTTGCATGCGTGTTGATGTCAAGGCTCCATCGGATTTGAAGATGAGAGAAGGCTTTCCCGTGCACGAATGTAGTATACAGCCAGTCCGTTAATTGCTGGTACCACCCGGCAGTACTTCCGTCTACAGCGGGTGTTAATCGTTCTGGAATTGGCTTCTTCGATATTTCTATTCTTTAAAAAGATTTTGTAAACTCATCGCAAATTGTTTGGCACTGGTTACCATCTTTTTCTCAATTTATACCATCTTGATTGAACATGTCACCTGAAGACTATTCGTTATTGGGCTCTCGATTATTGCCATCTTTAGTGTCTACAGATTGTTACGTTGCAACACCTTTCATAGTACCAAAGACATCAAAATCACTGACACTTGAAGAGGATCCCCTTCGTTGATACTCTTCTTAGATCTAGAAACAAAAGCTTTCTTTATGTACAAAATGTCTTCAAATTGTGTGCTATCTGTCTAATATATTAATTGAAGCTATAACAAAGCGTCAGCTTCCAAGTATTTAAGCAGGATTTAATACCACGCGTCGCAATTCCAATTTCAATGCACCTACCACGCCATCCACAAGTCAAAGACAGCCTCAAAGCATCCATCTACTCACCACCATGGAAGATTGCCAAAGTTGCCGCAACTTAGACATCGGCCACTTCTTTTCTGTCGACGACGAGGACGAGGACGTAAACCTGCCCTGGGCCGGCACAGCGACATCACCACCACGACCAACCCGGCTCTGCGAGACCTGCCGCACCCTCCTCTCGACCCCCTTCTCTATTCAAAAGGACTTTCTCAAAGCCGGTGACGTTCCATCAACGCTCAACTGGGACATCTTGGTGCCTGGCGAGAACACGCAGTATCAGCCTCTCGACGGCGATGGGCCGTTTGACCACCACTCCAGCTTTGGTGAGCTGAGAGCCGCAGCGCTAGGAGGTTGCTTTATTTGCCGAGGATTGATTGGTGTGTTCCTGAAGGCACACAATAGATGGCATCGTGAGCCATATTCTTGGCCGGAGGAGGAGGGCAAGGAGGGTGAGAAGAAGGTGAAGCCAATCCAGTTCCGGAGGCTCCTGAGGAAGGGTAGGAGGAAGGGATGGGTAAATGTGGATTTCTCATTCCATGGGGGAAATTGGGTAGCGCCATTCAACCTCATGCCTCTAACGCGAGGCGAGGCAGCTGTGCTCAGAGAAGGGCCTGACGAGCGATTCGTGCGTCTCATTGAAAGGACGAAGCGATGGATAAGCCACTGCTCAAACGGTCACAAATCAGGCAGTGCAGCGAGCGACTCTCCGACCTTCCCGACGCCAAAAGGGTACCCCTCACGCCTTCTTGACTTGCACACAAGCACGATAGCAATAGAATCGCTTAGCTCACTCACATCGCCCCAAGCTCGACCACTATCCATCTCTCTGATCGAGAGACACGGCTCCAAACACCCGCTCGAGGGCGGGTACGCAGCTCTCAGCCATTGCTGGGGCAGTACTCCCTTCTTCGTCTGCAAAGAATCGACCTATAACCTCCTGAAATCCGGCATCTCCCCACACATCCTGCCAAAGACCTTTCAGGACGCCATCATCGTCGTCCGCGCTCTAGGTATAAGATACCTCTGGATCGACTCGTTGTGCATCATGCAGGACAGCGCGACCGACTGGCAGCGCGAGGGCTCGCGTATGGACAGCGTATACTCGAACGCGTGCGTCACGCTGTCGGCGACTGGTGCAAAGGACGGCAGTGAGGGACTGTTCCTGACTGATCGTGAAAGGCTCGCGGGACGCATCGTGCGCATTGATCTCCCACACGAGCTGGAAATTTCCACTTCCCCATCCCCATCCTCATCCTCCTCACCTTCCCATTGCCCTGAGAAAACTAAACCTGAGCACAAGCAGCACCAAAACCGTCGACACCAATCCTACATCGTCAACAAAGCACCCCTCATACAGTGGCGCGAAGAGATCGAGCAGGCGCCAATCAACAGCCGAGCCTGGGTACTTCAAGAGCGGCTCCTCTCGCAGCGGATCATGCACTTCTCTCGAAGCCAAGTCTATCTCGAGTGCACACACGGCGTGTGGAGCGAGTCGTGGCCACACAGCGGTCCCACCACCGCCAACCCGGGTTCAGGTCCCACATCAAGCGATGATGACAATGGCCCCCTCCTCGAAAGTGCGCACACCCGCGCAAAACAAATCGACCTACACACATACCACACCATCCTGCCCTCCTCTCCGTCCTTCTCCCACAATACCATCTGGATGAAAATTGTCGAAGCCTACACGCGGCGAAGCCTGAGCTTCCCACAGGACCGCCTGCCCGCCGTATCTGCGCTAGCAGGACAGCTCGCGTGGTCGGCGTTGCAGGCATCACAATCATCATCATCATCATTGGAACCAGTACAGGGTCGAGGGGGCGGGATTCAAGGCAACACGTACGCGGCGGGCCTGTTTGAGCGGCATTTCGTGCGCCAGCTGCTATGGTCGGTTGCCGGCTCAAGCGTGACCGCACTGCCAACCACTCGTGTTGTCAAGAGGATTGCTGATGACGGCGAGCCGTATATCGCCCCGAGCTGGTCCTGGGCCTCGTCCTCTGGAGCAGTGGATTACGATCGCATGCTGTTCCGGCCGGGCGAGCGGAAGACGAGCATCACGCCGTTGATGGGGGTGGAGAAGCTGAAGATGGAGATGATCGGTGTAGGGTCTGACGGAGCGGATGAGAGGAACTGTTATGGGCAGTGTCGTGGTGGGAAGGCGTATCTGCACGCCTGTGTCTGCCCGGTTACGTGGTCGGATTACGGCACGTTTGAGGCGGACCTGGTGTTCCAGGATATGGGCCGGTTGAAGGACAACCCGATGAAGACGACGAAGCCGAAAGCTGGAGAAACAGAGGGAGGAAATGAGATGAAACGGAGCGAAGAAAAACCGAAACTATGGAAGGTGCGTTTCAAAATGCTCCCGTCCTTTGACAAGATCGACAGGGAGCAGGCGATGGCATGGGGCGATGAGGTAGTCTTCCTGCCCGTCTTGGTCGCGCATTCAGACAGTGACAACAACCTCCATGGCCTGGTGCTGAGGAGGGTGGGTAGGAAGCAATGGAAACCCAAGGAGGGCGGTGGGCTTGACGACGGATACGAAGATGAGGACCGGTACGACCGGGGATATAACGATTTCAGCGAAGAGACGTGTCCGGTATATGAACGGATAGGCCTCGCGGAAGAGTACGACTCGCTGTACGGGGCGTTTGGGCTCTCGTGGATGAGCGACATGGAGCCGTCGGCGACGCACACGACGTACCCGACATTAGAAGAGCTGGCGGCGAGGTGGAAGACCTATATCCGCTCGTGGCGCTTGCTCTCGGCTGATGGCAAGGAAGGACGTGCGCGGGAACATAACGGTGGCGATAGGATTTGTCTGATTTGATGCGGTACGACTGGTACGTTATGGGATAATTGGGATCATTGGGAGGGTCTAACGACACATGGAAAGGAAAGCGCGCCGTGGCTCTGAGCTGTATGTGTAATCACTTAGCTATCAATATAAGTTCTTGAAGAGGGAGGTGGGTCGAAAACCGTCTTTCTCTAGTGGAACAAGAATGAGAAATAAGAAAGTAAAATGATACATTCTTAGACATAAACAAATCTATCGCTTTGGTATTTCGATTGGTCTATCACTCTGAAATACCAAGGTATATATGATGAGACACTCAATCATAATAGTGATTACTCTATAGAAAAGAGAAAGGTCGCTCTCTACTCTTCGCTTCGATTAACGTGGACAAGCAGATAGGAGGAACGGTAATTGTATGACGTACCGCAGAAGTCGCTTTGTAGACACACGGGTTCGGTGGAGTCGAAAAAAAAATACTGAAGAGAAATAATATTGATACGTATGTCGGATCTCACTGATGAAAAGGCCGCATAAAGTTGCTTTTAGAGTCATAACTTGAAAATGTATTCGTATATCTCGTTTACATGCAAATATGTTCATCGTGACCACACTCTCCATCCTCTTCGCACTGGGTATCAATCTGTGCTCACAGTCATCATCACAATATTAGCATCGAGCCTGTCTCTACTTAGACAGCGACAGCCTCTTCCTGATCGTGTCTGCCACGCTGCTGCGCCTGCCCGGGTCCGGCACGATCGCCTCGTCCTGGTCGCCGCGAGCCAGCTCCGTCGTTCCAGTACCGCCAGTCACCTGACTAGCGTATCCCTTCTTCGGCGCCTCCTTGTACGGAGTGTTGCTCTGCACGATCTGCGGGATGGCATCCGCCTTCAGGTTCTCAGATGCGCCCTTGTCGCCCTCGGCTAGCGTCGATGTTCCGGTGCCGCCGGTGACTTGAGCGGCATAGCCCTTCAGATCGCCGCCACCGCCGCGTGTCGATACGTGCGTGTGCTCGTCGTGGCCGCTGCCGTAGCGTGTGCCGGGTACGACGTCGGTGCCAGTTGGAGGAGGGGAGTGGACTGCGGCCGGAGCCGAGGCAGTGGCTGGGTCAGCTTTGCTGTGACTGGCCTCGGTGCTGGCAGCTGTAGCACCTACACCGGTGGCAGCAGCAGTAGTTGCAGCTACTGGAGCCGCCGTAGCGTGACCCGCAGTGTCAGGCTCGTTCTTCGCAGCTGTCGGCACGTAGCCGGCTGGTGGCTCCTTGTGAAGACGGTTGCGCGTGCTGGACTTGCGTTGTGGGATCTCAGCACCGCCAGCAGTAGTAGTGGTGTTGTCAACTGGGGCAGAAGCTTGAGCCGGAGTAGGTGTGGTACCAGCAGGAGGGCCAGCAGCGGCGGCAGCAGCGTCAGACTGGGTGGCAGTAACGGGCAATCCATCGGTGCCGGTGGTCTCGTTGTGATGTTGCTGGTGGGCAAAGGCGCCAGCACCGGCTCCCGCTGCAGCTCCCGCGGCCGCACCCTCAGCCTCATGTTTGTGCTTTTCGTCAGTCTCATCCTCCTTGTCATCCTTGTTGCGGTGAAGAAGGCGGGAGATCAGGCCAGGCTTCTCCTCTTTCTCCTGCCGCTTGGCTCCTTTCTCAGCCTCCTTCTGCTCCTTCTCGGCCTGCTTCTCAGCCTCCTTCTGTTCCTTTTCTTGTTGCTTTACGAGAGCGGCATGCTCCTTTTCTTGCTGCTTCTCAGCCTCCTTCCTGTCTTTCTCAGCTTGCTTTTCAGCTTCTTTCTTCTCTTTCTCTTGCTGCTTCACGAGAATCGCGTGTTCCTTTTCAGCCTCCTTCTCGGCCTTCTTTTGTTCCTTCTCATGCTGTTTCTCTGCCTCTTTCTGCTCTTTTTCGTGCTGCTTCTCTGCCTCCTTCTGCTCCTTCTCGTGCTGCTTCACGGCCGCAACGTGCTCCTTCTCAGCCTTCTTCTCAGCCTCCTTCTGCTGCTTCTCAGCTTCCTTCTCTGCCTGCTTTTGCTCCTTTTCATGTTGCTTCTCCAGCTTCTCAACCTCCTTCTCATGCTGCTTCTGCTCCTTCACCCGATCTTCGGCCTCCTTCTTGGACAGTTCGTGGCCAGCGAGTGCTCCAGCTCCGGCAGCACCGCCGACAAGAGCAGCATCACGACCGTGGTGGTGCTCCTCATCTTTAGGGTCCTTGACATCGCCTGTCGAGCGATCGGTGGTAGCAGAAGGAACAGTGGCGGGATGAGCAGTTGGTTGGGTGATGGGCTGAGTGGTGGGCTGAGTGGTGGGCTGAGTGGTGGTAGTAGCCGGGCCGCCAGTAGCAGCAGCAGCAGCAGTAGTTGGAGTCTCAGTATTGTGGGAAGCGGCAGTAGCACTCGAAGCGGCGGCGCCGGCAGCCGGAACTGCGGCAGCTGCAACAGTGCTGTCGCTATGCTGGGCAGAGGAAGGGGTCTTCGGAGTAGTATAGGAAGGCTGTTCAGGTGAGGCAAAGTCGGGCACGCCACCGACAGCACTGGGTGGTTCGGTCACGGCTATTCTGTTTTGGAATCCTGGATCAGCCTTTGGGTCTAGGGTGCGGTACTCATAGCCAGGACCGCCTGTGGTGGTTGGAACACTGGTAGTTGGCTGCGAGCTGGCAGCCGCTCCGCCCGAGGGGGCGTCATAGAACTTCTCACCTTCGCGCACGGCGACACCGCCTGCAGCACCGGCTCCGGCGCCAACGGCTGCGTCACGACCAGCGTGACTCTCGTGATGAGTCTCACCGACCTTGGGTGCGGTATGGTGACCACCAGTAGTCGCAGAACCTGGATGTTCCTTGACTCGTGGGTCAAGGTCGTTCAGAATCTTGGACTTGTGCACGGGACCTTCCAGCTCCCCTGGAATCTGGCTGGCCCGCTTGGGCTCGGTACCATCGCTCCTAAGGTCAGTGACGATGTTGCGCTGATCGGCGTGGCTGGTAGCTGCACCAGCTCCCGCACCAGCACCGGCGCCAATGGCAGCGTCACGAGCTGCATGGTCGCCATGGTGAGTCTGACCGACCTTGGGCGCAGTGTGGTGGCCGCCCGTAGTGGCAGAGCCTGGGTGTGCCTTGACGCGCGGGTCAAGCTCGTTCAGAATCCTCGAGTTGTGCACGGGGCCCTCGAGAGTTCCCGGAATCTCGCTTGCCGTCTTCGGGTCAGAGCCATCAGCCCTAGTATTGACGACCTCCTTCTGCTGCTCAAGTATGTTGTTCTCCCGCTTGCTGGTATCCTTCAGTGGCCATTCGCTGGTGGCGGCACCAGCAGCACCGCCTGCTGCAGCACCTCCGGCAGCAGCTTCACCACCTGATAGGGGAAATTCTCTCTGACTAGTAGCGCCAGGCTCAGCAGTTTTGGTCGCAGATGCACCTGTGGCGCCAGCAGTGGGGTGGATGTGCTGAGCCTCCGCTGTGGAGGAACCGGGCTGAGCGGTCTGCGTGGCTGATGCGCCTGTCACGCCGGATGTTGGCTGGATGTGCTCCACGTCACGGGTTGGAGATGTGGTGTCAATTGGCCCACCGACGGGCTTTGCAGACTGCCGTGGTGATGTAGGCGAATTGAAGTCAACGCCGCTGTCCGTGTGGCCGTGGCGGTTGGGGAAATGTGTTCCCTCGCCAGAAATCTTTCCGCGGTTGGGGTCGGTGTTGGCGGCCTCAGAGCCGTACATGATCTCATCATCCTTGTTGCCACCGGGCTTGCTACCGGCGAGTCAGTAAAAGCACGGGAATGACAATTACAACCAGAGGCACTCCACTCACAGAATGTTCTTGATCGTGTCCATGGTTGCAGCCTGCTTCGTTAACTCGTGAAATCTGAGTTTCGTATCGAATAAATGAGAAAAATTACAAGAGGGTATCTTAATATCGCTTTGCTAGGATAAATCACTCAGGTTTGGGTATCTCAAGTTACGTGAATGTCAAAGGAATCTTAGGACAGGCATCAAAGACGGAAATCGACGCGTCTTTGTACTGCTCAGGGACGAAGCACTCGATGAGCCTCTGGGTGGTGGGCTCGTCAGAGGCTTCCAAGCTGATGGCATCATCTTGACCCATCATTCCCCAAAAAGAGGGGTCCTGAACGCGATGCGGTTACGTGCATGGAGCAGCTCCGCTGCTGCTGCTTTTTTGTTTGCGATCCTGCTATCGACCCCCAGGCGGCTCATGGCGGAGATCAGATCAGTAGGGAATGACCTCATCGTATCGGCGGCGACGCAGCGACTCGTCAGCAGCGCCCGGCGGCCAATTGCATTGCCCGACACTGGGCACGACCTCACCAATGAGCACGGCGAGTGGCAGGGATCTCTGCCTGGTCAGGTGCGACAGGCCCGCTGTGACAGTTGCAGGGCACTCTGAGGAAAGGTTCTGGGCCCTTGAAAGTTCACGAGTTGGATGCGATCATGACCACCCCCAGCTGTCAAAATTCAAGGCAGGCCAGCTCGATAAGATTCACCAACATCGATCTCAGTTGGCGTGAGATGGTCACGGATAGAACGTGCGGAGAATGCGGCCTTGTCCCTGCTGTCCAGATTATCGGTCATGATGCTCACCATGACGGTGGATGTTGCAGAGAAGAAACGTGCAGCAGATAATCTTTAGTACCCAACTTAGCGTTTGGCATTTGCAGAAGTTTTGGCCGTTGTGCGTGCCAGATTCCGATCCCAGCCCCTCATCCAGCATTTTGTTCTACGCATGCTGGTGGAGAACTTTGTGTGACAGATGGGCCCTGACGAAAGGTTTTCATTGTCGGCCAGTAGACAAAGATGCTAGGGTGTGGCCCTGCACGATGCATGCGAGTTAGTGCCACAAGCTCAATCTAGTAATTCTCATGCCTTCCCTTTTCGGCACACAGTTTGTAGCTTTGTTGAACGTCTCCGCCTCTTCATCTTCTAAGCTTCACAGTCGTTGTCTCACTCTCAAAGACGTTCAAGCATGGCTCGGACTCCTGCCTGGAGCTCGCACTCGCCGCTCGCCGTCCCGCATGCTGCCCGGCAGAGACTGAGCCAATGGTAGCGCCGCTTCGGCTGTGCTCTCGAGTTGCCGAGGCTCCGCCATTTGTGTACCACCAGTCGGCAGAGAATCACAGAGGAGCCCACCAACGCCAGCAACGGCCCACCACCGCGTCTGGCGTTCGCAATAAGTTGAAATCGAACTCACAGCAGCGGTTTTCTTGCTCCCTCCTCGCCAACGCTTCTTCCTGCTACTAGGTAGACCATTGCTTCACGCAAGTTTATCTCCCTCAGCTCACTTCAGCCTCGTCTGTCCCAGCTCGCGCAACAGCATTATGTCGTCGGCCTTTTTCCCCAAGCAGGTCACTGGTCTGCTCGCGCTTGCCTTGAGCCCTTTCGTCGCAGGCCCGTTGCTGTGGGCGCTGACCTCGGCGCCGGACAACATCAAGGATGTCGCTGTCACTCGGATTCAGTCGCTGCCATTTGAGGTTAACCTCGAGAAGCTAGTCAAGGGGCTGAAATGGCTGGTCACCCTCGGTCTGATCCGCAGAGTGAACAACTTCTGGGGCGGCCTCGCGCTCAACTCGTACCGACTGAGGGCGAAGAAGCACGAATGGGAGTGGAAGAAGGAGGTCATCCTCCTCACTGGCGGCTGCTCCGGAATTGGGGCCTGCATGGTGCAGAAGTTTGTCCGTACCGGCGCGAAGGTGGTCATTGTCGACGTACAACCTCTGCCTGCCAACCTGAAGTGTGAGTATTTGTCCTCTTGTGCTGCATCTTGTCAGCAGCAGCAGCAGCAGCAGCAGAGGAGAGCGCGGAGACGAAGTGGGAAGCTATGCTGACCTTGGAAATCAGACGCCAACACCTACTACTACCAGTGCGATATCACTGACCCCGAGGCCGTCAAGAAGACGACACAAGAGATTCAGGACAAGTTTGGCTTCGTGAGCGTGCTGATCAACAATGCCGGCATCGGCACTGGCAAGACTATCCTCAGCGCCTCACCGCAGTACATCCAGAAGATCTTTGGCGTCAACGTCATGTCACACTTTTACCTTGTCCAGCAGATCCTTCCAGGTATGCTGGCGCGCAACAAGGGCCACATCGTCACCGTGGCCTCGACCGCCTCCTTCGTGTCGCTACCCGGTATTGCCGACTATGCTGCGACCAAGGCTGGCGTGCTGTCGTTCCACGAGGCGCTGCGCGCTGAAATCAAGCACAGCTACAAGAAGAACAACATCCTGACCACCTCCGTACACCCGAACTGGACCCGGACACCTCTCATCGCCGACCACGCTGACCAGATCGAGAAACAGCAAGGCCCGCTGCTGACGGCCGAAGGAGTGGCGCAGGAGATCGTCGACGCGGTGCTCAGCTGCCGTAGCGGCCAGGTGATCATCCCCAAGAGGCTCACCTTCATCAGCACGATCAAGGGCTGGCCACACTGGATGCAGGAGGGTCTGCGTGACATTCTTGGTAGCCAGGCCGCCAAGCAGCTGCCCCCAACCATCTAAAGAAGTGAAGGAAAGAGGTCTGGGAGGTTGTCTGAGTTCGAGCCTTGAGCAAAGAGCCTCTGCATGAGAATGGATGACTGGATGAGCCGGTTGGCTTCCCTTTTTTTTTTTTTCTGCCTTCAACAGAATTTGAAAACGCCGCGAAGAGTTGGAATGGACTTATAGACTTCTGTATCTAAAACTTTTATGTTACACACTTTAGCTGGAAGGATAGTTCGAGAGCAGATCGAGCCCTGCTGGGGATAATTGCGTTCTATCAACGTCAACGACAGCAGCAGCAGATCAGGTGGCAAAGAAAAGTTGAAAAATTTTCTTTCTCAAAGGTCACGTGTATTATCTCTATTATCGATACTTCGACAGAACTGGAATTTATATGAATTGAGGAAGGAGCGACCAACTGAATGCCCTAGTCCACACAAATCACACCAACTTGCCACCTGCGACTGATTTTTCGAAAGCCTTTGATGATGGACTGCCTGCGTCGCGCGACTTCATGAGCTAGCTGATCGAGCAGCAAGAAACGAACAGTATTGCAAACTGAAATGCTGACAGACGCGATACTCTAGCACCCAACATGCAAGCACAGACGCGGCCAAATTACTGGAAACAACGTCGAAACAGCCTAAGTAGCAGAGTGAGCAGGCAGCTTTCGGATTGCGAGGGTCAAAGTCGAGCTAAGCAATTATTTCCATTCCAAGCACTACGACAACGACTATCCATATTGGTCTATCACCGAACAGCGGCCTGTACGAACGGACATGACTGCTGAGATTGTGTCTACTTACATTGCGAGATGGAGCAATGTGACCGATGGTCATCTTCAGTTTCGCCGCGTCACAGCTTTGACGTGTATCAGAGTGAGTTCTCCTAAAAATTAAGGCATCGAGACATCATGGCGGTGGCTATGCGTAAGTATGCTGAAATGTTATCCTTTGGTTTTGCTGGTCAACTACCAAACTCGGAAAGAAAGACGACGGAACATTCCGGCCTGAGCAGAGTAAGCACGGCAATAATCCTTCAGCTTACAGTTGAAGATTTATGGCTGTGAAGAAAAAGGCAGTCGCCAGGATTTAAACGGGATTGCTGCTGACTGATTCCAGAAAAACGTATGTACGGCAGCAATTGGGGCTCTTCCGGCCGTAAGCGTCTTCTAAGCCTCATGTCAGTCGCCAGTGTCTGCCTGCAGGACCAAGCGACACCAGCAATTCAGCATCAAGATTGAATAGCATCACAAAACAGCAAGTTCGAAGCGCGTGTATAAGACCTCATCGGCCATGTCTTCTTCTGCAGCAACAGGCAGCGGATCTCAGCATCCAGAATCCTATTGCCTATCATTTGATTCATACTTGACGTCGACGTTCATTTCGCCATGATTTCCCTTCTTTCTCTCGCTCTAATCCTTACTGCCAGCTCTCTTTCTCTAGCCTCTGATGCTTTTCCTCCGTGTCCGCTTCTTGGGCCCAATTATCCACAGCCGAGTGGCGTGGCCAGCGCTGGACTCATCCAGAATGCTACGTCGCAACTGAAAGGCCTCTTGGACAAGGCGATTGCAGAGGGAAACTCGAGCCATGGGCCTCTCGGTCAAGAGACAGTTTCCTTCAGCATCGGCCTGTTCACGAGTCACCAAGAGGATAGCGATCGTGCCTCCAATTCTTCCGAGCCACCGTTCTTTTGGGAGTATCACTACACAGCTCCGACGCTTCGCAACAGCAGTGTTGGTACTCAGAAAGTCGACGCCGACAGCGTGTATCGCATTGGTGGCATGACCCAGGTGTTCACGGTTTGGAATCTGCTTGTCCAAACGGGCGAGCGATACCTCGACTGGCCAGTGACGGCATTTGTTCCCGAGCTAGAGGCAGCCACGCAGCGGTGCAACGCCTCTCAGAACCCACTGGCATGCGTCGACTGGAGTGAGGTGACTCTCCGAGATCTTGGTTCGCACATGTCGGGAATTGGCCGTGACTTTGGCTTTGAAGACCTCTCGTCGACGTTGAACGCTGGATCAGCAAGGGCATTGGGTCTCCCTCTGACAAACTCGAGCACACCGCGTTGCGGAAACAGTACACCTTGTAGTCGGAAGCAGTTTTTCACTGGCTTCCTCCAACGTGCTCCGGTATTCCGGCCAGCCAGCTCACCAATCTTTTCGGATGTTGCCTTTCAGATACTCGCGTACGCTCTTGAGAAGATCAACGGCGGTCAGCAGTCCTTTGGCGAGCTTCTACAACAAAACATCCTAGACCCTCTTTGCTTAGGCAAGAGCAGCCTTTCGCTGTCTGCCCCTGCTGACGTTGCACGCGCTGTTGTCCCGTCCGGCAATGCGACGGAATCGGGATGGTCGCTCAACCTCGGAGATCTAGGCTATTCACTCGGGCTATACTCCAATTTACATGACATTGTCGTCGCCGGACGTGCCATGCTATCCTCTACCCTCTTGAAACCGGTGCAGACGCGCCGCTGGTTCAAGCCAGTGACGCTGACCTCGAATCCAGTCAACAGCAACGGTATGCCATGGGAGATCTACTCGCCATCTCTGGCAGCAGATGGCGACAGCGCCCCAATCCTGGACGTTCGCACGTACATTGGCAACTTGAAAGGTTACTCGTCTTATATCGGACTGACACCAAACTACAATGTTGGCTTCGTAATCCTGTCGGCTGGCAGTGGTGGCGTGAAACCAGATCTCAATGCACATGCCGACTTTGTTGCAGACGCGCTGGTTCCGGCGCTGGAGCAGTTAGCAGCACGGCAGGCGCTGGCAAACCACGCCGGCAGCTACGTGGACAACTCGACGGGCGCAGCTCTGACGATCAAGCCGAGCAAGCTGCCTGGGCTGGAGGTGGCAAGCTTTCGTGGGGTGAACGGAACAGATCTCAAGGCCTCGCTGGCACAGCTGAACAGTGTGTCGGGTGGTGCCAGCGATCTGAGCTTCAGGCTTTATCCTACCGACCTTCAGACCAGCACATCCAGAGCCTTCAGGGCTGTCTACCAGGATGAGGGCGCATTCCAGGATGCAGGAACCCCAACATGCATCAGCTGGATGAATGTGGATGGGCTGGTGTATAATGGCCAAGCGCTGGACCAATATATCTTTGAGTACAACGAGAAGGGTGCAGCAGTGAATTTAAAGGTTCCTGGCTTTGGACTGACGCTGAAAAGGGTGTTGGGCTGAGCTGACGGACTACTGTATTGTATCATCACTTAGATTTCCTATTTTGTAGCACACTACTCGAATGAAGAATTGCCTTTGCTTGTACAAAATGATTGTTGCCAATGAGAAATAGCTTCTCTCTGCGAACCTGTCCCACAAATGCGAGCAATAGTCGTGATCGTAACCCAAGAAGGCAGATTGTTAGTACTACTTTGCAGCTTATGGTAGGAGAGTCGTTAAAAACATCGAAGATTGGATTTTGAGAATTGAATGGAGGTGAAATAAGAAGAAAAAACCCATAAAAATAAAAATAAACGGTAACACCTAATTGTAGTAGGCAACTAACTAAGCCTTTGCCTTTGGCACTTTTTTTAAATGATGATTGTTATATGCAACGCGTCTATGCGACTCAACAAACGACGAATAGGCAACTTGTTTGCTATGTTGCCAATCAAACCGTGACATTCATTCGCAATGAAGCTTCTGAACATGCATCAAACCTGAGCTACTCAGAATGCGGATTCTAGCGTGTTTTAGACTTTACTTGCCACGAATCCCTTATTACACCACCTTGACGTGTTGGTAAACCTTGAAGTAAAGCGAAGCCACATGTGGCTGATGACTGTGGCTAGTGTCTGTCATTTTGCGGTGTTTGTGTGCCGCATCTCCGGCCTCCGGCACACGCGGGCCGCAAAAGCAGCCAAAAAAGGAGGATGCGGAGACGATGCGGGAATTAATAGGCGGCCAGTAGCAGTTGGCGACAGCTGAATCAATAACTGGCCAGGTGGACTCAGAGGCCGCAACAGTGGGAGCTTCCCAGGAATCTGCCACTAAACTGGAACCGATCAACTTATGTACAAAAACAGCTGGCAGAAAACTGCTACTTACTGAGAGAGAGAGAGAGTGGAGGAGAAAAAGCTTCACTACAGTACTCGCTCTGCGGCGTACCTCTCTGACCAGCCAGTCATCATCAAACACTCCTCCCGTCTGACACCTCATCGTCGTCGGCCTCGCCTCTCTCATCCTCCTTTCTTTTTTTTTTTTCCCCAACACATACGCATTCTCTTTTGAGATAATCCGCCTTTTCTCGATCCTGTCGTTTGATCATCCAAACGGCTGCCGCACGCGGTTTGCATGCGGCTCTTTTCGACCTTTAGCTGAGAATAGCTTCTTTCTCCAGACTTTTGAACCTTTTCTCACCCACTCGTTCCACAATCAGTAATATCGACCCTATCATATTGAGATAGGGTAATCGACAAGGATATGTATCGCTCGGCGCTGAAGATCTCTGGCCGGCGGCTGGCCACTGGCGCTAGGACGCCTGCCAGCCGCGCCAGCAGCTCTGTCTCCAAGTCAGCTGGCCTGGCTGGCCTGCCACGTCGGAGTGGGAGCAGCACCACCGCGCTGCAGAGCTCTCGCCGCGCTCTATCGCTGGTCCAGAGTCAGAGGCGGCAGTATGCTGTCCAGGCGGAGGAGTCTGACAAGGGTGTTGTAAGTTGCAATTGCTCGATAGCCAAGACGTGGTGACTGTGTGGGGATCGGGAAGAGATGGGATACGACGAGGGAGGTGTGGAGCAGGAGGAAGGCATGGAGGCGGAGCTGAGCTCTCGAATAAGAAACTGACCGCTTCTCCTCTATTAGGATCCCAGCGACTCTTTCCTGCAGGGCAACACGGCCAACTACATCGACGAGATGTACGTCTCGTGGAAAAACGACCCATCCAGCGTGCACATTTCGTGGCAGGTCTACTTCAAGAATATTGAGGACGGTAACATGCCCGTCTCACAGGCCTTTGTCCCGCCACCGACCATCGTGCCCACCCCCGAGGGTGGCGTGCCTTCGACAATGCCAGGCGCCGGGCTGGGCATGGCTACAGAGAACAGCGAGCTGGCCAACCACTTGAAGGTGCAGCTACTGGTGCGTGCCTACCAGGCGCGAGGCCACCACAAGGCCAAGACGGACCCGCTGGGCATTCGTGGCGAGGCTGAGGCGTTTGGATACTACAAACCAAAAGAGCTGGAATTATCACACTACGGCTTCACCGAGCGCGATCTTGACACCGAGTTCGCCCTGGGTCCGGGCATCCTGCCACGTTTCAAGGTCGACGGACGGGAGAAGATGACGCTGCGGGAGATCATCCAGGCGTGTGAGCGTCTGTACAGTGGCAGCTACGGCGTCGAGTACATTCACATCCCGGATCGGGAGCAGTGCGACTGGCTGCGCGAGCGCTTCGAGGTGCCAACGCCTTTCAAGTACAGCGTGGACGAGAAGCGACGAATTTTGGACCGCATCATCTGGGGTACCAGCTTCGAGTCTTTCCTGGCGACAAAGTACCCGAACGACAAGCGATTTGGCCTGGAGGGTGGTGAGACGCTTATCCCCGGTATGAAGGCTCTGATTGACCGCAGCGTCGACTACGGTGTCAAGGAGATCATCATCGGAATGCCGCATCGTGGTCGGCTGAACGTGCTCAGCAACGTGGTCCGCAAGCCGAACGAGTCCATCTTCAGCGAGTTTGCAGGTCTGGCCGAGCCCAACGATGAGGGCTCTGGAGACGTCAAGTACCACCTGGGAATGAACTTTGAGCGTCCGACGCCGTCAGGCAAGCGAGTGCAGCTGTCACTGGTGGCCAACCCGTCGCATCTGGAGGCCGAAGACCCGGTGGTGCTGGGCAAGACCCGCGCCATTCAGCACTACAACAACGACGAGAAGGATCACACCACGGCCATGGGCGTGCTGCTGCACGGTGATGCCGCCTTCGCCGCGCAGGGTGTTGTCTATGAGACCATGGGTTTCCACTCGCTACCCGCCTTCTCCACCGGTGGTACGATCCACGTGGTGGTCAACAACCAGATCGGATTCACGACGGATCCACGTTTCGCCCGGTCGACACCCTACTGTACCGACATTGCCAAGGCCATCGAGGCGCCGGTGTTCCACGTCAATGGTGACGACGTCGAGGCGGTCAACTTCATCTGCCAGGTCGCAGCCGACTGGCGGGCCGAGTTCAAGAAGGACGTGGTCATCGACATTGTCTGCTACCGTAAGCAGGGCCACAACGAGACGGACCAGCCGTCGTTCACACAGCCACGCATGTACAAGCGGATCGCGGAGCAGAAGACGGCACTGGCTCAGTACGAGCAGAAGCTGCTGAACGAGAAGACCTTCACCAAGGACGACATTGAGGAGCACAAGAAGTGGGTGTGGGGCATGCTGAATGACAGCTTCGACAAGAGCCGGGACTACCAGCCGACATCGCGCGAGTGGCTGACATCGGCGTGGAACGGTTTCAAGTCGCCCAAGGAGCTGGCGACGGAGGTGCTCCCCCACCTGCCGACGGCGGTGTCGCATGAGAACCTGAGCAAGATTGGCAAGCTGCTGGGACCCGAGGCTGCGCCCGAAGGTTTCACCGTCCACAAGAACCTGAAGCGTATTCTGGCTCAGCGGGAGAAGACGGTTGTGGAGGGCAAGAACATTGACTGGGCCACGGCAGAGGCGCTGGCTTTTGGTACGTTGGTCGACGAGGGCCACCATGTGCGCGTGTCTGGCCAGGACGTGGAACGAGGAACCTTCTCGCAGCGACACGCGGTGCTGCACGACCAGGAGGATGAGTCGACGTTCACTCCGATCAAGTCGCTCGGCGGCGGACAGGGCACGTTTGTGATCTCGAACTCGTCGCTGAGCGAGTTTGGCGCACTCGGATTTGAGTATGGATACTCACTGTCGTCGCCGAACGCGCTGGTCATGTGGGAGGCGCAGTTTGGCGACTTTGCCAACAACGCGCAGTGTATTCTGGACCAGTTCATCGCGTCGGGTGAGGTCAAGTGGCTGCAGCGTTCTGGATTGGTCATGTCGCTGCCACACGGCTACGACGGCCAGGGCCCCGAGCACTCTTCTGGACGCATGGAGCGGTACCTGCAGCTGTGTAACGAGGACCCGCGCATCTTCCCCTCACCAGACCGTCTGGACAGGCAGCACCAGGACTGCAACATGCAGATTGCCTGCATGACGACGCCGGCTAACCTGTTCCACATCCTGCGCCGACAGATGAACCGACAGTTCCGCAAGCGTGAGTTTTGACTCCACTTCTTTTCTCATTCGTTTAACTCTAATCCTACCCTCGACTCCACTGAAACCACGTACTAACATCTTCACAGCCCTCGCCATCTTCTTCTCGAAATCCCTCCTGCGTCACCCACTCGCGCGATCCAGCATCGAGGACTTCACCGGCGAGTCGCACTTCCAATGGATCATTCCAGACCACGCGCACTCCACGGGCGAGATCGATTCGCACGAGGAGATTGAGCGGGTCATCATCTGCTCTGGCCAGGTGTACGCGGCGCTGCACAAGCACCGGGCGGACAACAAGATCCGCAACGCGGCCATCACGCGCATCGAGCAGCTCAACCCCTTCCCCTGGGCGCAGCTGCGCGACAACCTGGACAGCTACCCGAACGCCAAGAACATCGTCTGGTGCCAGGAAGAGCCGCTGAACGCGGGCGCCTGGAGCTTCACCCAGCCCCGCATCGAGACGCTGCTGAACAACACCAAGCACCACGACCACAAGCACGTGCTGTACGCCGGCAGGAACCCGAGCGCCTCGGTGGCCACGGGTCTGAAGGCCATGCACGTCAAGGAGGAGAAGGAGCTGCTGGATACTGCCTTTTCCGTGTTCCAGGAGAAGTACAAGGGAGAGTGATTTTGAAAAAAAAATTTAGGGGAGGATGAGCGTTGGCGGGGGACATAGCTGGGAGATGGAAAATCAATGTTGAGGTTATCGTTTATTCTACCCAGTCAGCGGAGCATACAAACGCACAATGGCGTCGTGCTAGAGAGGAACATGCTGAGAGAGGGGAAGACAGGAAAGGACAGGACACGGCATTGCGATGGTTGCAGCGATGGCTGTTGTTTTTTTTGAATCGTGTGTATACTAAAAATTTGCTTTATCCTAATGTTTTTATTGACTTCAGATCCTTTGCTGATTATTCGTCGTTATTTCCGTATCATTTCTATCCACTCTTCTGTATCGTTTGATTTTACATTTACGTCTATAGCCTACAAAATGATCAGGGCATAACTTCGTCTTTCGCTGGGCTGTAAAGCCCTCACTGCATTTTCAGGAAATTATTTCAGTTATCATGTATCACGTTCTTGAGAAATACCCTATACACCCTTTTTTTCCTTTTGATTTGTGGGAGACTGAAGATATTTTGCACCCCTTCAAAGTGTGGTCTGATTCACTGAGATCTACGGCTTTGAGAAAATTAGTATATCAGTGAAAACCTTGTGGATTGTCCCTGCTATCGAACATACGCCAACCGCCTTGCTATTTGCTCTGTGGGACTGGATGGCTTGAACGAGTTTTCGATCAGAGCCTCACATACGCTTCCCTGGTCATCAACAATGCCATCGACTGATTTCTTTTTAGCTATTCAAAAGGCGCTACTAGTGTGGTTCACCTCCCAAGTGAAAAGGGACGGCCGAGAAGCAATTCGCCAGAGGCCATTCCCTTTTAAGAAGCTTACGGCATTTCCGGGGTTGTCCGTCGAGAAAGGTTTTGACACAGTCGATGCATAATGAAGTCACGTCCTCCTTGATGAGATTTGAGATGTGCATCCACTGTATACGCACAGTGTGACGGACCTTGCTATCCAGCGAAACCTTTGGGTTTTCATACCGAGTGGGCTCATATATGTCGTACTCATCGTCTAGGTAGACGAGGCTGTTCGATTCAGAAGTCAGCTGACTCAGGCTTTCTTGCCTCATCACCCAGGTATTGAAACGGGGAATTATCTCGATAGCAACTTCTGCTCGAATTTCGAAACGTCGATAGAGCATCCTGAGTCGGACAGACATGTCGGTGCAAAGCCACTTTTTGACACGGCAAAGCTGCATGTCAAGGAGACCTACACTCAATGATCAGATTACTAGAGATGTATGTTCGACCCTCCTCACGAAGAAAATCCAGCATCTCAATAAGCATTTTGAGGAGTAATTCGGGATCACTCACCTGCCAAACGAGGGTCCAGATCTAGACAGGAGTAACTCGAGTCAAGAGCCTCGACATAGACATCTACATGATTCATGAGGACCCAATTGAACACCATTTCGAAAACATCCGGCTCATCCAGGATCAGTGCCGTCTCGAGCCATTTTAAGCGGCTCCGCAGGCCAGCATTCTTCGACAGACAACACAGCAGCTTAAGGTACGACCTCAAGTACTGGCGAACGGGCGGCGCGTCATACTTGTCCATCAGAATCGCAAGCTGCTTGCCAAGCGATGGCGGCAACTCGTCTGGAGGCCTATGTTCGGACAGATTGACGAGAAGCTTTGTTGCTTTCTCATCATCTTCAGGAAGCTCAATCTCCGTCCGTCTGCCTCCGCTGAAAGTCGGGCCCAGCATCTTGTCGAATACCGTCGATGCGTTTCTCATCGCCATCGCTGAGGCCTCGATCCGCTTCTTCTCCGGCCCAACGACCAGGACGAGATCGCGCGGAAGAGGCATTGTCCCAGTGTGAGCCCGGCAGCGAGCCTAGTAGTGCTTTGTTGTGGAGACGAAATAATTTCAAGCAATGATTATACACTTGGCGCACAACAGAAAACGACCTCTTTGTTGAGGAGCGATTTTGTGAAGCCGCGTCCAAACCAGCCTGACCAAGGTCTGAATGACATTCCAGACCAAGGATTAGTTGTACTACAGCTTCTACCACGGCTTGCCTCGAGACGCAGCCAAGACTCACCAGAACCGCCCTTGCGGGGCATCACACTCACATCACGTGGAAGGAGTTCTCGAGAAATCGCACGTCTTCTGCTATCATTGGAGCTATCGGAGCCAACTACCTAATATCGACTTGCGTACGCTTTTTTTTTTTCCAGCTATCACAAAAACGCGATTATCTGTCAGCCCTAACAGGACCTCCGCCCAAGAAGCTCACGACCCGAAAAATGATCAGATCTACCAAAAGACCGCTGCCTGAGCCCGACAAGCAAGAACCGGTCTTCCTCCCTCTCTGCCGACCGACCAGGACCCCATCAAGCAAGCTAAAGCCTATTGAACAAGCTAAGAGAGAAAAGAGAAAACACGACTCGGACTTGACAAGTAGGGTCCGGGACGGGTCGTATCCCACGAACCATCCTCAGCCCTGCTGACTAATCGACTCACTCGGTCGCGCCTGATTAGACGGAAGCTGTCCGCGTAAAACGAATTTAACGCGTCGCCCACACATGCATCTGGCCCCATTTCGGGTGTCTGCTTCTACTACTACTATCTCTCTCACCGACTTATTTAGTGTCCTTTCCTTGGTTTCTCTCTCTCTCTTTCTCGTATATGTGTGCTCACGTAAACTAGAGGCAAAGAGGACTTTAGGTAGTGCAGGACTTTTTCTTCCTTTTCGGCCTGGGAATGTTCCGTGCTGATCGTTGGGTCCCGAGTCCTGGTCGAGTCCTTGCGGCTCTTTTTCTTTTTCCAAGGAGGGAGGGGGAGAGGACTTTGCTAGTTATTTTGGGCGGTCCTTGGCCCTTTTGTTCGTTTTCCTGGTCAAGCGAAATGGGCGTGCATATCGGTTTTTTGAATTCCAGGTGTGTATTTTTAATCAATTGGTCTGAGTTGTGATTGCGTGTTTGTTCTGTGTGACCGTGTGTGGAAACGCTTGCTATAGGCTGAGTCAGCTTGGGAGCGATCGACGCCAGCGCCAGTGCCGTCGCCGCTTACTGACGGGTCTGTGAGATGGATCTTGCTGTGCTGCGCTGCGCTGCGCTGGACCGGACCTTGTTCGCTAGTGTAGGATCTGATTTCTGGGATAGTTCCGTTCACATGTGACTGAGTCTTTATTTTTTTTTTCATTTCTTTTCCTTTCTCTTCTCGTTCCTTTGTTCTCATACGTGTGGAGTTATTTAAATGTTGAGATTGTTGTTTGACAAACTTGTGTTCTCTCATAGATTGTAAGGTTCTAAACGGAGGCTCTCATCGTGAAGTGAAGATTGCTTGGCGTAGGAGTCGTGCTTGGCTGTTGATCTGTAGATCTATGACATTCAGCCAAAGCATTCAGATATCTTCTTTCAGAGAGACGGGTCTCATAGAGGAACAGCAGCTCAGGGACGTCACTTCAGGCCCATCACTTTCGCTTGGTGTAGTACCCGTTACCATCTCCTCGACGCACTTTCGAGCCAATCTCCTGCTTCGTCATATATCGCCATATATCACTTTACATCTTCAGCCAACCAACACAACTCACTTCCAGACTCCTACAACACTGAATAACATCACCATCAACATAATGGTCTCCACGGCTCCTCTCTCAAATCATGCCCGACAAAGACCGCACCAACGGCGCCAGCGACCATCACATCGCGCTCACTACTTCTCCTCACCAACCAACCCATACCCCTCTCCCTCGCCTTCACCCACCACTCACCGCAGCACCACCTCCTCCCAACGCACCTTCAATTCGTCCACCAAACGCCAAGACCCCACCCTTCCCTCCTTGATCGCCGAATTCCCACCCCGCCCGCGCCGGCGACGCGTCATCCCGCTCACGTGCGCGCAGTGCTTCGCCCGCCGCCGCGTCTGCTACAGCCGCGAGCCGGATCCGTGCGTGGCCTGCAGCCGGACGGACCGCGCGCACGAGTGCGATTACATGCTCAGCCGGTACGCGGACGCTATGGAGCGGCGGAGACGGCAGGCGGCGGTGGAGGAGGGCCAGGTGCCTGCGCTCCCGGCTACGGCTGGAGCTGCGGGGTCGCCGACGCTGGGGATGATTCTGGGGCAAGGGTGGGGAAGGGGCGCGGTTTTGGAGGGGTTTGAGGTTCAGGGCGTGGGTGGGAACGGTACCGCAGGGACTGGGGATGGGAGTGCGGATGCAGGAGATAGTGGAGGAAGGGCGGAGGGCGGAGCGGGAGCGGGAGCGGGAGGGGAAGGTGCTGGTGGAGGGCAGGGGCAGGGTGCTGGGGATGCATGATATCAGACCGAAAGGCGCGTTGGGCGGAGGAAGGGTGCGGGCTTGGGATGGACTGTGTACCCAAACCTCTGACCAGCAAAGGCAACAGCCACGAATACTCACTTCGACCTTCGGATTCTTCAGCGCGATATCATCAGCACTGGCGGTGCAAGTATACATCACGCATAAGATGCGTGGATTCTTCACCGTTTGGAGGCGAGCAGTGAGCTGCTCACGTTCCGTGTGGTCCGATATTGTCCCATTTGAATCGGCTCAAATATCACTTACAGTCAATAGTATCTCTCGTTAGGTACATGCATGAAGACGACGCAATGTGAGGCATGTACTTCGGGAAACGCATGGATGGCCGCATGAAAGACATTGACAATCACGGGACTTTGAATCAGGAGTTCACCAAGGTATCGGGATCAAAACGCCTCGGGAGATGTGTGTTGCTTTGGGCAAGGGAGTAGAATGAACAGCGAGGGTGTTGGTTTTGAATAAATGGATGATTCTAAAGGTTTGACAGGGATGATTGTAGAAATAGAACCGGAAGCGACGAACGATTTCATTTGTGTTCATCATACTCAAGTGGTGAAATATTTAATCTCGACTCGCAATGGAATGGTCTTCTCACCGCACTGTTGACAACAATTTCACACACACATAATAAATCGAAACGTCGTTATTTGCCTTATGTATTGCGAGCACCTTGGGTTGCTTTGTCTTCGTGACATCTCTATGTTTATTGAATCTCTGCAGGGCTCTGGTGCCCGGGGAACATTACACGTGGAACAAGCAGTCCAAGACTGCCCTCACAACAGATGATAACACATACAAAGAAATCACTGACACCGGCAGAATCGTCCGGGCCCACTGCTTCAAGAGATTCGTAGAAGCTTGCAGCCAAAATTTGGTAAATATAATAGATTCAGCTCACATTGACGAGGTGACGTAAGCCCTGAGCTGCCAGTTTTTGAGTACGTGACCTGCTCATGTCTGTACCTACTAAACCATGTTTACAACCATCTGGTATATATATACACAATGACTTAATCTCTCAATTTACATTACATCTTATTGATATTAGAAACTGAGAGAGAAATTGGTGATGTGGACATAATACAACAGTCTCGAGTTGGTAGCGGAGCGGAAGTATGTCCGGGAGACGGGGCCAAGCGATAATGCCATTTCCCCACTTTCGGTCTGGCCAGCGGGCTGGTAGAAAGTGAACGCCTTGCGATCCTGCGCCTGCGTAAATGATTGAATATAGAGCAACATATCCAGATGGGTAAGCATTTGGATACAAAGACTGACATGGGCTTTGATATAAAGCCACATGTGTCAGTGTTTACGTCAAGTAATACATTGTCAGGTATATCGAGAAGTAAGCAGCAGGATAGTAATCAATATATTTGAAAATATACGAAAGTATTTAGATAGAACTTTATTGACTCCAATATGTAGAAATACATTAAACTAGGTATGTCGAAACATATAACATTTGATATCTGTTAAGGTATGAAATAGGGTACTCGATCCAAAGGACGGCGTTCAGTAATGTGTTCTCTCTGTACTGTGTATAATCCTATAGCGCAGGAACCCATGCGAGAAACCGTGCGGAGCATAGTATTTCAGTTGCTAGTATTTTATCTCACTAGCAGTATCTTCTATCTAGAGTCCCGATCAGCGTGATAGCGAAATGGCGCGACGGCAAAACGGCGTGTAGCACCGGGGTTGAGATTCACGTAATATTGATACCAAGTATAGTAGGTCCTATCAGAGTTCTATTTCGGTCTTCAAACGCTGCTCTACTATTGCGCTGTCTCGCTGTCCGGGACTTCATTTGAAACGTTTTAGCGCCAGGCGGACAAGTAGGGGAGCTGATACGGCAACATGGCGCGAAAGCAAAACATTATGGAGCCGTCGGAACTGGAGATCCGCGTAGACGTACGCCTATCGCGCCGTTTTGCTGTCCGAAACTCCTACGCGCCCAATTGCATGCGGTAGTGCTAAACGAATTATCCGCTGTTGCCGCTATTTAGGCTTGGCGCCCTTCTCAGGGCTTTTACCGTCATACATCACCATGAGCTGAATCACGTTGCTTTCCACACCTTTGCATGAACCAAATTCACCGCGCTGTCGCGCCGCCCAGCGCTAATCTAAAATGGAAACAGCGACTGCTGAAACCACGGTCGCTTCAGAAGTGCACTATGACAGGCACTTTCGCGCTCTCACTTCGTCTCTGCTCTGTCGTATCATGATTTTATAACGCTTCTTGAGAGCTCCATCCATGGCTACTAACAATCGTAGGAACAGGTTACTTTGGGGCCATGAAACTCTAGCACCGCTTGAAGAAGACTCGCAGCGACTTGGTTCTTTGAGAACGCAATATAGCGATCCTCCGCCGCCATAAACCTCCCAACCATCGCAAAACCCGACTCTGTTCCAGAGTCCCAACCCCCCTAGCGCACCGCAGCGACGTCGCAGGAAGCCTGATTGGCAGCGCTATCTAGATCATTGTGCATCGCGTCCTTACGACCAACTTCAAACCCAATCAAATGAGGAGGAGCAACAGCTCCTGGAAGCACATGAAAATCGAACAGGCCGATTTTCCGCCAGATCAGTCTTTCGCGAACTCGCATACGAGAGAGTCAAGAAGCGCTGGGTTGAGCAGGGCATTTGGAGCGACAAGTGGCCTTCTAACGCTTGTGGAGAATCATGGAAACATGAACTGCCCCTTGAACCTGACCCAGAACTCGAAGCCATAGCAAACTCAAGTCAACGACCTCCTCTTTTCTCCTTCTTCCTGCCTGAGCCACCGGTGAGGCCGAAAAGCCCAAAGAGCGTTGAGGAAGAGAAGCGAAGGATTGTGGAGCGCAAAGCTACAAGGGAACGCGAACGCGAGGCATCACGCCCTTTTCACCAGTTCATTTATCAGGTCTCAAAAGAACGTGAAAGAATTCTGGACGAATCAAACAATGGGCGGGTCACTGTGACTGATGATGTGAACACAGTCGCATACGAAAATGTCAAGAGCGCCTGGGTGCGCAGGAAGATTTGGACCCGGGGATGGGGCGTGCTGCCTGGCATGTCCTGGAAGCATGAACACCCTTTCGAGGAGGAGCCGTCTGACGACTTTGTCCCCCCCGAAGCGAACTCGCTTGGCAATGGAAATCTTGGCAACGAGGTGCAAGCACCATGACGCCATGTTCGTATCTTGGAACCATCCGCTCCCGTTGGAACGAATCCCCTGCTTGAGAATGGAAGCCATAGAAATGAAGTGGAAGAGCCAAGGCGTCTTTTTCGTATCTTTGAACCGCCCGCTCCCGTTGGGACGAATTCTCAGCAAGAGATGGAGACGACGGTTACGCCTCAGCAAGACGAACCTGCGAGCACTGGCTCGAGTGAATCAGTCAACGAAGATGCCGAGCAGAACCCTCAGACATCGACTTCAACGCCTCCGGGATCAGATAGAACGATTTTCCAACCCCTAGTGACACAGACGACACGGCCAAGCGGAAGAAGGTCATCACGCCAAGAACCGCAGACTCAAGCTGTTGCTGATACACTTCTTGGGCCTACACATGCGTCAAGAGTATCAAAAACTACTACGAGGAAAAGGCGAGGGTCTCAAAGACAAGTGGCTACCCGTGAAGCATCACCCTCCAGTAGTTCGCAAGCACAACCTGAGCCAGACGTTGCTGAAACAGTACCTCAGACTGCTGTTGTGACTCCACGAAGGAGCAGACGTTTAGAAGCGCAGGAGTCCGTTCCAGCAGAAGGCGTGGGTGACATCACTACTAACTCTCGCTTGGGTAAACCTTGAGCAAAGCCTAAGCGGAACGCCGCGAAGACCGCGGCTCCCAAAACTCCAGCGAAACCAGAGGGGGTGTCGAAGAGACAGAGTTCACGGACAACACGGAAGAAGCCACAGAAGGTGGGAAAGTAGATGACAAAATGAAAGTATCAAACTTGTATAATGCTCGTCGACGATACTTGAGTAATACGTGAAAGATTGTCTCTCTTGTTTTATCGATTCTGTCGACACGACTTGGCACGCGTTATTCATCAACTGAAGCTGTGTCTGAACGCTATCCGTTGATCCCTCGACAAAGGCATAATTTATTTGCTCAGAAGATTTTAGTCTACTGGCTGATCTCTGCGAATTTTCAGAAGAGAGGAACAGAACACATAGTATCTGATGGAATTATCACGAGTGAGGCAGTACTTCCTCTGGCACCTGGAGCTAGCCGCCGTACATCATTGAGGCCAAGGTGAGGCGAAGGTGAACAGCATCGCGCGTATCCGTCGTACGTAGTAGGCTGAAGCGATGCTAAAGATAATGTGAATCACACAGATATATCCTCTAGAGATGTCAGGTACTGTATTAACCTGATCATGAACTACTTCTAAGTCAAACTTTCGACCCTGGTTACTTGGACTGACGGAGAAGCATCGCGAGCAACTCCGGGCCAGGTAGAGGAAGATAAAAAGACGGAGCCAGGTCCGATGGACCTCTCCGGACCTGACATTTTTCTGAGAGCCGTTTGATCTGTTTGATCTGTGTTGCGACTATGGTGAGAAGAAGCGTTGGAGTTTTGTGTTTCGTTCCACTCTTGTAGACTGGCCTGAAGTCTGATTAGCGCTGGACTATACGCATTCTAATAACAGGACACCTTCATTCAGATCTCATTACTCATTTTATGTGCCTCGGTACTCGTTTCAATTGGTTTCACTCGCGGTATCCATTCGCTTGTACACACAGCAGACACAATCACTAACAACCAATAATGCAGTGTACATAACTCTCCAATCTTGCGCTTGTATACTCAAATATCTCTGGCTCTCACCGACACGTCAATTCTCATCCCCAAAATGTTCAATCAGCTCCCATCTCTTCCCTCTCTACCTTCCCTCGCCAAGATCGCGGAGTTCCTCAACTCGCTTCACGTTGATGACCTGGAACGATGGCTAAGCCTTACTGGCTTGGCAGCTGCTGCACTCGCCGCGCTTGCTTCTACGGTCTTGATGTTTCGCTGGCAGGCGCGAACTGTGAGGGAGAGACCGATCAGGTTCAGCGTGCCTGCGCCGCTGGAGGCGGAGCCAGGGTGGAAGGGGAAAGTGGTGAGCGAGGGAACTTTGAAGGTGAGTTTTGTCAATTGATTTCTCAACTTCGTGGGAGACAAGTGGTTCAGTGCCGCGTTGTTCTAAGCTGTGTTGTATCGGGAATTGGCGTCGTGTGCTATGCCGTATCGAATCCTATACCGTGTCATGCTGAGGTGTTTGTTCTGAAAAGATCGGTTTTACTCCTTGCTGTTAAAGTGCAAGGTCCTTCGGTTCTGGAAGAACTTTCTGCTCTAGTTAGAGCTTGTCAGGGGTGTTGTGTCCTTCTGAACTCATCATTGTTACCTCGACGCCGTGAAAGATGTGATACGCTATAGGCAATAGCAAACTGCTCACTGTCCATCATGCATTCTCTTCCAACGAAACCTGCATCAACTGACTCTCCCAGACTCCTAAATCAAATCTAATCAACTGCTACGACCCCTCAACCGGCTACTCCCTCGGCCAGATACCCGCCTCTACTGCCGCCGACGTCGACGACGCCGTCTCCGCTGCCGCAGCCGCCCAAATCACCTGGTCCAAAACCACCTTCTCCCAACGACGGCGCCTCCTCCGGACCCTCTCACGCTTTGTCCTCACCCACCAACAAACCATCGCGCGCGTCTGCGCCCGCGACTCAGGCAAGCCCATGCTCGATGGATTCCTGGGCGAGATCTTGACGACGATCGAGAAATTGCAATGGGTGGAAAAGCACGGTGAAGCCGCTCTCAAACCTTCACGACGACCCACAAACCTGCTGCTCAGCTACAAACACAACTCCGTCCGCTATGAGCCGCTCGGTGTTGTCGCAGCCTGCGTCAGCTGGAACTACCCGTTCCACAACTTCATCTCGCCCATTATTGCTGCGCTGTTCGCGGGCAACGCGATTGTGGTGAAGCCGAGCGAGCGCACGGCGTGGAGTTCTGCTTATTTCCTCTCGATAGTGCGCGGTGCGCTCGCGGCGTGCGGTCACAGCCAGGATCTGGTGCACTCGCTCCTCCTCTGGCCGGGCGACTCCGACGCACTCACCAGCCACGCGGGGATCAGCCACATCACGTTCATCGGGAGCCAACCCGTAGCAAAGCTCGTCGCCGCAAGCGCCGCACGCGCCCTTATACCCGTCTGCGCTGAGCTCGGCGGCAAAGACGCGGCGATCGTGCTTGACGACATTGACAGTCTCGAGCGGGTAGGCGAGATCATCTTGCGCGGCACCTTCAACCACGCGGGGCAGAACTGCATCGGAATCGAGCGGGTGATTGCGTTACCGAACATCCACGACCGGCTCGTCGAGTACCTGCGTAACAAGATCAGCATGTTCCGACTCGGCAGCGGTCTTTCCGACATTGGCGAAGAAATCGACATGGGCGCATTGGTGTCCGGCGACCGGATCCCGCACCTCGAGCACTTGGTCGCAGACGCAGTCAAGCGGGGCGCGCGCCTCCTCGCTGGCGGGAAACGGCACGTTCACCCACGCTGGTCTATGGGTCACTACTTCCAACCCACGCTCCTCGTAGACGTGACGCCCGACATGCCCATCGCTCGAGAAGAGCTGTTCGCGCCCGTCTGCGCCGTCATGCGCGCCGAATCCGTGTCCCACGCCATCTCGCTCGCCAACTCAAACGCCGAATTCTCGCTCGGCGCATCGGTTTTCGGCTCCCGCCGGCGAGACCTCGATGCCGTGGTGAGCGGCGTTCGCGCAGGCATGGTCGCCGTGAACGACTTTGGATCTTACTATGTGGTGCAGTTGCCGTTTGGAGGCGTGGGTGGGAGCGGGTATGGCAGGTTCGCGGGCGCAGAGGGTCTGCAGAGTCTGTGTAACCCGAAAAGCGTTTGTGAGGATAGGTTCCCGATGTTGGCGAAGACAGCAATTCCGCCGACGTATCAGTACCCCGTCGTTACGGAGCGAGCGTGGGGACTGGCGGTGGGGATGGCGAGGCTGGGGTATGGGCTGAGCTTGTTTGAGCAGGCGTGGGGCTTGGTTGGGATTTTGGGAAATTTGGCGAGGCCGAAGAAGAAATAGAGAGCGGGTTACCTAATGACGGGGAGGTGCTGGATGTCATTCTATGGGATGAAATGTCTAGATCGCTTGCTCTATGGTCGATTTGTAAGTGGACTCTGCGTGATAACAGGAGAAGCATTTCTGATTTTTGATATTAACGACTTATACAGCACATTACAATCATACTCAATAGATAGTTCTGAGAGCCATGTACAAGTAGACAGCTTGGTTAGTACGCAAAGTATCTCTACATCTTGTTCATCGAACGAGCATCTTCGCCTTCCACCAGAGAGAGCATCCAAGCCTCGCGTGACAAAATAGATCGACAGAAAATTGTGCATGTGTACAGAAAAAGAAGCCAATACACTCAAGTCTAAGTTTTTAGTCCGTTCGCTTTTGACATTGTTCACTCTGAAGAAATGCCTATCGACTGTAGGACGTTGCTGTCGATTCTTGTCTTTGTCTTGATCTTGGGAGACCATCGTCGTCTTTTGCCACAGTACGGTGATATAAGTAGCAATATATTGAACTGTGAACACGCAGATCACATGCTCACACTGTCACTGGAAGATTGGGCGTGATGACCTCATTCAAGCTCTCATTTTGTTGTCATCACTCTCATCTCAACAGGCTTGTATTGTAATTGTTGCCTGCTTTCAGCCTATTCATTCCTTGACTCATTCCCTCCTGCTCACTCAGACTCCCCTCCTCACGAGCCCGCAACCCCGTCGACTTTTCTCTCCATCTCCCTCTCCATCTCCTCTTTATACCTCCCTTATCACCTCGTCTCCCCTCACAACCGCCCCCTCCTCCTACCAATCCTCCTCATCTTACTCCGCACCTTCTCCCGCCCTCTCACCCACCCCCTCTCAATCCCCGACGTGTGCCCTACTCTGCTTACACCGGTCCCATGCCTGGCCTTGGGCACATGACCACGCCGAAGAACGCGCCTCTTTGCCCTCCGCGCTCCTTGCCGCGCCGTGTCGCCGATCCGTCGCAGGCTGTTGGTGAGTGTCATTGTTATGTCTTCGAGGGAGTGGAAGAGGGAGCGGGCCGTTTCGCTGAGGGTGTCGAGGAGTTGGGAGATCTGGATGTGAGAAATGAGATTAGTTTGAGTGATGGTGTTTGGCTGATAGTGTGTGTGCAGGAGGATCTGTGAGGTGGGAGTTGAAGGGGCGGGGTGGAGGGTGATGGGTGAGGGTGAAGATGTGGACATAAGTGGAGTGAACGTGAGAGATGGGATTTGAAGAGGGATACAAATGTATAGTAGGGTTTTGTGATTGTCGGGCTGTTGATGCTTGGCTTGCCGGCTGGATGGACGTGTATTGCAGCTTCGATATGTGGATTCACGGGTTCTTGACAGAGCTCGGCTGTGTCGACTGAGAATCGGTGGATATCTGTAAGGGCAACCTGAAAGACAGAGTGATTGTGTTTCGACACACAGAGAGTTGGTCAACAAGAGAGGGGAATGAGACGTGTATGCCCCAGTACAAGATCGTCATTGCAAAGAGAGACCGATATCATATGCGCGCATTGTGATTCTCACTATGAGTGATCAGAAGAAGGTAAAATTGAGATATGATCAAGGCGAGTTTTCTCAAGTTCCGGAGGGCCATGGTATGTGTATCAATGTAAATGACGCGAAGATAGGAGTTTCCGGGAATCCAGTGTCGTGTAGTTCCTGTCGACTCTCTCTGGTCATGTCCTACTTGAATCCATACCGCATCCATCTCAGTGCAAGACAACCCAATCGAACTACAGCCAAAGCAAACTCCAACCCGAACTGAAACAAAACTGCTCAGAAACTTACCAGATCACTCATTCCTCGGACACAGAGTCTGGTACTTTGTCGTCGGCAATTTCACAATGCTCAGTCTAGCGCGAGCTGAAACCATATGTTGTCTCTGACCTCGATTTCGATCCGAGAAGGAGAGATTGTTTCGAGAGTGGTTGCTCGTCGAGTGTAGAAATGAGCGAAATGAAAGTGTGCGTATTCGCGAGGACACGGCCGTTTGGCTGATCCACCCCCTTCAATGCAGAATTTGCCCTCAAGATGGTCGATCGTGATTGTCCGTCGCGGTAACGCTCAGAATGCAGTGGCAGAGAGAGATTGAGTCACTCGTTGAATCTGAGGTGAGAGCTGAGACGAGATTTGTTACACAGTGTTTAGGATCACAGGAGAGCGGTTGATCGATAAGAATAACGTGTTGGATCTCCAAGGTCGTTGACAGACGCCACGTGTGTGAAAAATAGATATCGATACCACTCAGCACGTCCAGGGTTTGTAGGGCCTGATTGCGAAATGAGTGCCTCGGTCCTGCCACATGCGAAGGAGAGGTAAGGGAAGCTACGGTCGAAGTACTCAGGTGATTATTTGATGCCTGTCTCTGGTAGCGATTTCCGACTCATTGTGATGATGATGCAGTTGTAAAGAAGCCGCAGCCTTGTCTTGGTGGAGATAAACGTCCGAGTTGCATAGACCAGAACTGCAGAATGGGTGGCCACTTGAAACTGTGATAAAATAGGATGTAAGTGAATCACGGCTAGACACTTGGGCAGGTCAGTATTTGTTAAGAAATTCTTCATTCGCTGTCTGCTTGTAGCTTTTCTCGAGTCTGCCATCCGTTTGGTGATATTAACAACATTCGTACTCTGAATAAACCTTGTGTTCCGTGTCATACCTTCTTCATCAGCCACTCATCCTCATCATCTCAGAAGATGTCTTCCACGTCCTTCCACTTTCCGCCCTCAACGACCTCCTCCCGCTCGGCCCAATAGTCCTTAGACAGCTTCCAGTACTCCTCGCCCGTCGTTCCGTCAACCTCTTTGGTGAACCAGCGCGGCTGGAACTCCACTCCACCGGCCTCGCGAGCTCTTCGCTTGGCTCGCTGCTTCTCCTCGACCCGATTCTTCTCCGACGCTGCCAAGTCGTACTCTCCATCCTCCATGGCCCGCTGATCCGGTCTGAGACGCGTGTCAGTCGGAGGAAGTATTGGACGCAGCCGGTCCGGTAGAGCATCGAGACTCAGTGCAAACGGCGTCAGGTTGAATGGAATGCCCGATGGCCGCGGGTTTGCCTGCCACACCAAGAACGCCTGGTCGGCTACGCCCGTCTTGGAACGGCCCGTCGGAGCCTCGACCGTGGCCTCATAGCCTGGCGTCAGACGGGCGTAGATCTTGTCGTTCCACCGACCACCAATGCTCCATCGCACGTTGCCGCCCGCGTCAGTGACCTTGCCGGCGACCTGGTAGGCTGAGCTGGCCTTCCAGCCTCGCGGCTTAAAGTCGAGCAAACAAGACTCGCCGGTCGTCCAGTTTTTGATCTCCATCGGGCCGTAATTGTCAACTGTAGGCGAGCCGGTGATTATTCCAATGACAGAGGTGTTGACCTTCTTCCAGGTGTACAGCTCCTCGCCACCGCCAGCCGGTCGCAGCTTCAGGAACCAGGTGCCGAGTGGATTGATATCGAATGATTTTCCGTAAAACTTAGATTTGACTGCTGATTCGCCGTAGTAGGTCCATGACGCCGACTCTGCCCACGCTGCTCCGACAGGAGGATGATGGCTGACCTGCTCAATGAAGAAGCGGTAGCCCTTATCCGGACGAGCATATTCGTACGTTTCGCCTAGCAGCGGATTGAACGGCTTAGCGACTCGGCCTATCGTGGAAGCGTATTCACTAGCCGCGAATGCAGCAACGTAGAGGACTCGCTCCGTAGGGTCTGTCCGGGATGCAGCCGTGTCGAGAAGGTCGGTGTACTCCATGTCCTCTGCGACTCTCTGCAGGAGAGAAGTCGGCTCGTTGAAGGACACTGGCAGGGTCATCTTGGTCATGTCCTTGCCAATCATGGATTTGAGAATGCCCCAGAGCGAAATGACGGGTCGATTGTCTGCGTCAAGCGCGAGCCTCGTCCTGATCGGGTCCTCATATCCTTTGAAAGACGACACAAGCTGGCCAGTCTTCTGCTTGACTGCAGCAACGAGCGGCTCCTTCTCGATATCTGGCGTCTGATATGCCGGCGGAGACATTGGCATAGGCTCAACAGGCACCTCGCCGGCACCGACGGCATCGAAGAATTCTTCGTCCTCTCCTGATTCGTCGTCTGACATTTCGTTGAATGTGTCGATAGCCGACTGAGCCATGGTGGTCTGTCGTTTGATCAGACCAGGTGTGGGTTCGACAGCGACGGGACTCTTGACGGCAGCAGGTGCTGGGCTGCCGGGCATTGAAGCTCCAGCCTCGATGGCCTCTCGCAGAGCCCGCTTCACGCTCTTGCGTTTCACTTCGGACTCCTCCATCTTGCCCTCGAGCTCCTCCTGCTCCCGTGCGAGCTTGGCGATGCTCTCTTCCCACATGCGCCTCATGTCGCCCTCACGCTCCAGCTTGTACTGCCAAAAGGTCTCACGGTCGCGTGCAATCTTAAGCAGATCTCCAACCATGCCTTGCAAGTTTGCCACGGCATCGTCGTAGGTCGAGACGGCAGCTTTGATGGTCGGGTCAGCGATGATCAGCGTTGGGTTGCTGGCAATCTGCGACTTTAGTGCGTTCGAAACCTGCGATAGGAGCTTCAACTGCAGACCGGCAGAGTGTGCAGTGATATTGAAGGCGTCGCGTGGCGCAGGCTGGAGGTCGCGACTGCTGGCATCATCGCCATACTCCTCGTCGTCATCGACATCGCCAGAAATGTTAGGCTCAGCGGCTGCCCTGGGCGGGCCGTCGCCGAGTACACTGTCAGCCTTTGACTCGAAAGCTGATGCGCCCGAGACGGAACCTGCCCTCACGTCGACAAATGAAGGAGCACTGCCCGAAGTGTCAACTGCTGTGGCGGGTACAAGACTTCTACCAGACACCGAGGCAGCGACGCCAGCCTTATGATCTGAAAGCGCTTGCCGCTGAGCCTCGGTCGCCTGCGCCTCCTGGACCTGCTCCCGCTTGGCCTCATCCTTGGACCACTGGATCGCGTTGTTGAGAGCCCAGAACCACCTCTTAGCCTCGACATTGTGGTTTGCTTTGAGGTAATATTTGACCGACGACTTGCCCTGGATGGCCAGCTTCGTCTTGTCCTCCGAGTCCATGGAGAGCTTGGCGATGCGCATGTTCATAGCGCCGCGACAGGCCGAGCCGGCATCGTCCTGGTGCTTGTAGTAACTGAGCACACCGTCCTCGAGCACGAACCAGCGCAGTTTGTAGCCGGTGGTGTAGTTGGTCCACTTCTTAAGGTAGCCCTTCATCTCTCTGCTCTCCTTCGACCCAAACGAGTTCTCACTCGGGTTGGTGCCAAGGATGGCCTTCTCTTGCACACCTCTCTGGGCTGCTGTAGCTGCCGGGCTCTTCTTGAGGATGGCACGCGTCTTGTCGTCTTTGGTCACATCTTGGGGCAGCTTCCCTTTCTTGTCGCGCCTAAAGGGATCGGCACCGTGCAGCAACAGCGTCTGGCAGAGCTTGACGTCCTTCTCTCTGGCAGCCTCGTGCAGGAGCGAGCCGCCAGACTGCACCGTGTTCGGCTCAACGGCGAGCTCAGTGCTGTCAATGTCAATGACCGACTGCACCCTCGAGTCTTCTAGGATCTGCTCTAGTCCGTCGTAGTCTCGCTTGGCGACGCAGTTCTTGATGGCCCGGATCTGCGCTTCGGAGTACATGGCCTTTTCAAGCTGAAGCTGCTGGTAAATCTCGGGCGAGCGCGAGACATCCATAGCAGACTTGCCATGGTAGTTGACCACCAGGCTGTCAACGTTCTTCTGTGCGAGCAAGAGCTTGACCAGGCCAACTCTACCCATGTGAGCTGCCAGGTGAAGTGGCGTGTTTCCCTCTCGGTCTTGTGCATTGACGTCAATCAGCCTCTTCAGAGCCGGCTGACTCTCTGAGAGGGTCAGCAGATGCTCGGCAACGGTTGGTTCGGCAACCTGGACTGCCAGGTGCAGCACGGTCGTCCCTTCAAGCCCTTTGACTTCGCTACCTTCGGTTAAAATCTTTGTGATGGACTCAATGTGTCCACTTCTCAGCACCTCCACGACGCGGAACATCTTGACGGACTGCTGGATGGAGAGGCCGGCATCTTTGCTCGGAGCGCCGAGGCTGGTGCTGCTCTGGGCCGCCATTTCTGGCACGAGACGATCGCTGGACTGAGTGACGGTGCGAGAGACGGGGGGCGAGGCCGAGGAGCCAGCGTCTGGAGTCAGCTCGTTCTTGGACTTTTCGCGTCGCAGGAAATTGACGGCAAGAGAGGATTTTGAGCGGTGGTGGCTAGGAGGAGAAGAGATGGATGTCAGTGAGGTCTGGGGATCACGACCGCTGTATTGAAGATAAGGCAGGCCAACAACTCACCTCGGCGATCTGTCCGACATTGTGGGCAGCCTATCTCACCCACAGCCAAGAGTAGAAGATGTACTGAATCAGCAAGAGGCTTGGACTGTGGCCTGGATCAGAGTGGTGATGTTTATGGCGACGGAGCAGGGTCCCGCAAGCAACGGTCGGCCAGCCGGCCGCAGCGACCCCTCAGTGGTTCCGTATAATTTGCTTGCGTCTAAAAGCTCGGAAAGTCAACACCGGCGCGGCTCTTCCGATGACGCAACCTCAGGAAATTGCAGTCCAGGTCCGTTTGTGGAGAGGAACTCCGAAAACGTGAACGGGCTTAAGAAGGTGATCCCGACGACCTGCGAAATCTTCCCTCTGTAGAGATTGACGCAGAGGCTGGAACATCATCTCTAGGATTGTTCAACGTACTACAAATCGTCCAAGTCTCATAATGATGACTATCATGTCAGATATGTGTATTCATAAGCGATGTCTTATTGCATGATGTCCGTGAGAAGATGAGGCAAAGTCAAAAACTCTCGGCACTATTACCATGCACGAGCTAGGCGCTTAGCACCGTGAAGCCACAAGCGACAGCGCAAAGAGGTAATTTCGGTTTTTGATAGCGACGGATTTCCTGATATATCTCCTGCTTCATGGTCCGGGACTCTACTCCAACGAGGCTTGTCAAATCATTCCTCTCATCACTCCACTGCATTGCATAAATTTGTGTCCTGCTTTCTCCTGTCACAATCGCCAATTCCAACCGCGGTGGGCATCCCAAGCTATCAGGATGGTGGCGGGAAAATGCACCAATTGTGCACGCTTCAATGGCATTAATAGACTTTCCCTGGACAACTTTTGTGCTACGGCCAAGAGTGGCAAGGCAGAGAATTGCGAGTACTGTGTCATTGTCCTCAAAGCCTTCGAAGCCTATCAAAATCACCTAGGGGAGCGGTGGACAGATGATGTCCTGATCAAATGCTATGTCAACCCTTGGGATGGAATAAATTTGAGTGTCTTGTCGGCTGGGAAAGAGGATGTATGCATGCCTTCAACTGCAAGCCGGTCAGCTTGTGCCAAGAATTTGAGCTTGCAGAGTTGACTCTTGACAGAAGGAACTTGCCCGTATAATTGTTCACAAAAACCCTGGTAAAGTGAAGAATGCCGATCCATTACGTTCAAGAGGAAAACGCTGGGCCACTTGGTGAACGCATACAGCTGCAACTAGCTTGCAGTGTCTTTGATGAATGAGAGACGGTTCCAAAGCTAGCTCTTGATTTTTAGGCGAAACGCTGACTTTTTTTTTCCTATCATAGATCAACTGTTGCGAAGACGGAACGGTGGCAACTGGGAAGAGTCCGAGTTCTCGGACCCCGAGCAACAATTCAACCGTCAGTTACGGCAAGCCCGTCGCGTGCTGGATCACTGCTTGGTGAACCATCGGTCATGCGGTGTTGCGAATTGGCACCGTCCGAAACGGCTTCTTGATCTTGGCGATACGGGCAGCAGTGAGTATGATCTGAGAAAGATCATACTAGTAGACTCTCCCGACAAATACAGGCACCCTGACATGAGGTTTGCCTGCCTCAGCCACTGCTGGGGACAATCGCGTCCGCTCAGGCTCCTTCGACAAAATCTTGACGATTTTCAGCTGAACGGGATCGAAACAAGCGCGCTGCCTGCTACCTTCCTCGATGCCGTCAGGGTCAGCCGCTCTCTAGCCATCCGCTTTCTGTGGATAGACTCGCTGTGTATTGTCCAAGACGACGAGCAGGATTGGGCTTCAGAGGCCGCAGCCATGGGCGACATCTACAGCAACGCCTACATTACCATAGCGGCTTCGTGCGCGTCCGGTTCAGACCAGGTATGATGCCACGGGACGTTTCTAAATGGATCTGCACATGATCCGTTCAGGAAAGAAAAAAAAAAAAATAAACTCACGGGGCTGACAGTATACATCTCCAGGGTTTTCTCAACCGTCCTGCAAATACCGTGATCTCAATGAATGTCGGTGGCCAAGATTTGTGGGTCTCCATAAACCTGGGTTGCTACCAAAAGGTATCCGACGCGCCACTCAACCACCGGGCCTGGACCGCACAGGAGTCGATGCTATCCCCGCGTATCCTCAAATTTTTCCCCACCGAGATGGCATGGGAGTGTTCCGAGCTCGACATCTGCCAGTGCCTGATCGGGAGCGACTGGACGACGACCCTGCACAGCATGTCATCCGCCTCGCACGACGACTCCCGCTTCGACATGGCCACACGGCCCAAGCGGCTCTTGTTCGACCTGTTCCAGCGGGACACGTTCGCCAGACAGCGGTCCGCATGGAAGCTGCTGCTCACCGACTTCATCAACCGGGGCATCACCATCGACCGCGACCGGACGTTCGCGTTCGCGGGAATCTACACCCTCATAGCGCAAATCAGCAGCGTCCAAAAGGCCGTGCACGCCTGGCACCTGCGCGACCCGACCTCGCCACTCTCCTTCATCAACGACCTGCTCTGGTCATCCTCTCCCTCCTCGCGCCGCTCCCTCGCCCGCCGCGCCCCGACCTGGTCCGTCGCCTCGCTCGAGCACACGGCCGTCCAACTGCGGGACTTCGACCTCGTCGAGTCCGAGGAGCTCGGCATGGCCCGCCTCGCCAGCATCAACTGCCTGCCCAACGGCATCTTGGGCGACACGGACCCGCTCGCGGGCGCTCTGCATCTCGAGACCTTCCTCCTCCCCGGCTGGATCTACGCGGACACCATCCCCGCAAGCCGCGGACAGCCGCTGACTCACCGGTTCGCGCTCATGCCGGACGGCAGGACGCTGGAGCCGGCGGAGCTGGGCACGGCGCAGTTCACGCCCCCGCTGACGGGTTTTGACAATGGCAATGATGATGGAGGTGATGGCGGTGACGTAATCCAAAAGATGGAATGCATCTTTGCGTTTCTGGGCGTGCGGTTTCAGGCGCGCAATAATCTGGCGTTTTATCTTGTTTTGACGGGAAAGGCTGGGGTGCGGGGGGATGGTGGGCAGGTGGTCTGTGAGAGGATCGGGTATGCGTATACGGATGCGAAGATGCTGTTTAGGGCGCGGACGGCGGGGACGTTGAAGGAGAGGGAGGTGGTGGTTGTTGTTTGATTGCAATGGAGTTGGGTTGGAACGTGCTTCCAGATCCTACTGATTGCTCTGCTACCCATGTCTTGTTTTGTTTCAAGCTGATAACACAGCTCGTCTACCCCCATCTCACTGCACTTTCTTTTTTTTTTAATTCTTGATGCACGATCCGTAGGGCATTCTGATTCATTCATCTACTGAGAGAGTGATTAGATGCAGACCCAGCTCTCCCGCTTCTCCTTCGTCTTTCTCCGTTGCTCATTCCCTGAACACAGACTTGTGACTTCTCAGCTGTGAGAGTCGACATCCTGCATCCGGTTGAGTCTCACTTCATCATAACTAGTCACCCGCCAAACCTCCGGCCCCTCAACTTATCCCATCCCTGTCATCTCTCCTCTTGAAACCCCATCTAGCAGTTGACAGAGTAAGAGTTGATGGTGACACCAGCGCCCGCGCCCGAGATGCAAGCACCCAGACCAGCGACGATGGCGTTGTCGCTGCACACGCTGTCGCTGTACACGGTGACTGTGGGAAGAGAAAGGCAAAGTATCAGCATCGACGCTCTCTCACGCGAATGGAACAAGACCGATCAAGAAGGAAGCCGATACTCACTGGAGCAGCCGGCCTGGACGTTGGTGGTCTTGACGCTTCCAGCCTGGGCAATCTCGAGGCAGGTGCCGACGGCGTTGGCGCCGTAGGTGGTCACCTATCGGATTTCTGTCAGTATCGGTGTTCGACAGGAGAGATGGATGCTAGTAAAGTGAAATAGGACGTACGTAGCTGCCGCAGCCGCCGTCGCTGAAGGCGTCGACGGTGTTGGGAGCAATCTGGCGCGCCTTGAGGGCAGAAGCGGCCTCGATCAGCGGGGAGGCGGTGGCGGCGGTGGCCAGGGCGATCATGGCGAGAGTGAACTGCATTTTGGCTGGTGAGTTTGGTGGAGTTGGAATGCTCTTGCTTTTGATGGGCTGAGTTGGGCTGGTAAGGCTTCTGTTGTCCTGGGGATTGCGATGGTGGTGGAAAGAAAGATGTTGAGATGGGCGAGGAGGTACTGATACTTATACCTGTTGGAAGAGCAGTGTTCGAGATGACTTCGCGAGTGTTTAGAGGTTCCTGTCTTGCGTCCGACCATCGCTCAGATTGCAGGACTTGTTGCTGTTCCTCCCACGTCTCCCGGCTGTGATATCTCACCGTCATCGACCCAGAAGGGCAATATTTCACCGGGATGCAGCTTCGTCCTGCACAGGAGCAGGTCAGCAAGCGGAAGACAATCCGTCCCGCTAGAGTCACAGGTCATGAGAGGTCATGAGAGGTCATGAGAGTGGCAATGATGAGGGGAAACTTCGACTTGGACCGATTATCCGTCGAATGTTTGCCGTCAAACCCGTGGACACATGAGCCGTCCCGACCAGCCAGATGATTTCTCACGATAGAATGTCCGTTCATCGCGGCAGAGACTGGACAGCATGGTAGCTTGCCAAGTCACAACTGCATGGTCGAATGAACATTTCGGGCGACCAACAACGATTATTCAGGGCTCTGCGGACCTGAACTGCAGCTTGGTTGCCGGGCACCTTTGCTCCCTGTGAGGCGAGCCATCGCATTACTCTCTGAAATGATAGATCATGGGATGCTGTTTGAGTAGGATTGAAATCTCGGCATTCACTTTCGCCTCAAGCGATGTTTCTTGGTACAGTGGCTTGCAGCTTATCAAAGCCTCTCCCGGTGCCGCAGGGACCCAGTGATTTTGTTGTTCAATGATGGTCAGACTGGCTATGCTTGTTTTCTCCCCCACACCGCCACTACCATCATAGACATTCTTTTCAGGAACAGGCGAACTCAATAAAAGCCGTTCTCAAATAGGATATGCGTGATCGACGAATGGTATTCTTCACGCCAAGTGCATCAGCCCCACACGCGGCTTACCTGAGTTGCTGCACCCATACAAGCGCTTACCAGGCCAGAGGTGGAAGAAAATCAGAGTTCCTGCATCAGCCTGCTTTGTGTGGCCGCCAGTGTGTGCGGCTGCCTGGAAGCCGTTGGATGAAGGAAGCCAGATGTCGTCGTTGCCCGGTTGCAAACTTAGAATTGGCTCCACTTTGGCGAATGCAACGATAGAGAAGGGAAATGCCGTCCCATCTTGACGTGCTTTATAAAACGCAATTCATATGATAAGCGGAAATAAGTCATGGTGACAGCGATGAGAACGTAGAACACACAAGGAATCCATCACAAAGACCGAATTCTCAACTCCTGTCGCTTCTATCAGGCCTCGAGAAAGAGTTGGAAAAGATGCTCAGAGGATACATCATCCTCAGCGAACCAAGTAAGGGACTTTTGCGAAAAGCCAGGGTTCAAGGACATCCCAGGCGAGAAGAGCCCTTACATGCATCGTATAACGGAAAACGGTCCCATTCCCGACATCAAAGTAGCAAAGATGGGCAGTGATGCGAGCCTCGAAACTTTGTGAAAGGACTAGGTGCCGAATGTTTGAGTACGAGCAATTGCTAGCGTCAGCGAAACTCAAACTTAAGTCGCCAAGGAGTTTGCTCCGGTATATCCGGTCGTACTGACCTTCGCAGTGGTCGCTTTTCCCCTCTGTTCCACAGAAATCTGCATCTTGCAAAAGCAACTCCCAAATTCACGGTCAGACTGCCAATCACTTGGATCGCATTCTGCAGATTGCGGATCCTTCAACTAACTATAAAATCGGACTATATGGAGCCTTGCCGCATACGAGCATGGGATTTTCCCATCTTGGGGTCTTCGAATCCCTTCTAGCGAGCAGACCTTCTCTCTAGCTTGGCCGATCGTACCTACAGCCATTCACACATCACAGCCTCAACCTTCCTTGTTCCACGGAGAAGCTAGGAACCTCCACCGCGATGGTGGAACCCAACGGGCGTGCTCCCCCCCCCATGCCTGAGGATCTCCGCCACCAACCGCTTGACCCCGTCTCACGCGGCAGCCCTGTTCATTGGCTTCTGGGATATGGGCTTGTTGGGTTCCACTCAGCGGCACGGAAAGAGTTACCTGACGCCACCCGAACGCTTGGTGTGTGCCATCCGAATGCAGCGTCGAAGTGCCGAGTTTCTGTGGTCAGAAAGAACATGGGTGGGTCTTTGGAATCTGTGGTCTCGGTATCGATTGTCCATCTGCGGAAACTCAGAGGAGCTTGTCATTGGCTGCTTCGGTTGGCTATTGCGAGTTGGGTATACCCGGCTGATGACCCGAAACGTGGTGTTGAGCTTGGCCCAACTTCGGGATTCGCAGGCTTATTTCTTAACGACTCGGTCGCCATTCTTGTTATTTTCGAGTCCTTCTCTTTTGATTGTGCCTCCCACAACTTCTCTTCAGAATCGTGTATGAAGCCTTCTTGGCTGCGAGATGTAGAGGAGCAATTCGGGGTCAATCGACCAGAGTTCCCGTTCCAACGAGTTGGTAATGCTTGTGAGCAAGTTTTAATTTGACGACGAAATGTCGGCTCACTGATACCAAAGCAACAAAGCATGGAGGCAGGGAGCTCGCTTCGAACCCTGGTCCTGTTGATCAATATTTGCCCCCATTCCTTCACACATGGTGTACATAAATGTGCCAATTTCTATCATCTTTCAGTCCTCAGGTAATCACATTGTGGTTGAAAACATGAGACATACGCTACACTTTGTGTCAAGAAAGATCGAAGTGAAGGCCGAAAGCTGCGGCAGCGGGCGGAGTTTATCACGTGGTCAAATCTCAGAGAAGATTGTGCGGCGCAGATGCCTGCCCTACACTCACGCGAAGCGGGTTACCGAGACACGAAATTGTTGTGTGGATTGGAGAGATGCAGGTTGCAGGAGAAACAAAACGATTGATTTATTTGTCTAACTTAGCTGGAAAAGAAATCGTGTTGGATGCCAAGGCATGATCACCTGACCATGCGGAAGGCCTTTGCCTCGTGCCTGCCATAAGAGTGACGAGAATTGCAAGGTTGCAAACGAATGTGTTCATCTCGTGGGAGATTTCCAAAATGGCTATATATCTATGTGAACAGAGAATGACAACGAAGTGGATTGTGCATCCTGTGGCACGGCCCGAGTCAATCAAAATCCTAGCTCGCGCGTTCGCTCAGTAACATGGGGATCTTGAGGCTGTCACAGCGTTTCGGTGACTCCTTTTGCCCTCAATGTCCACATACCACAACACAGGCAGAAATGACGCGATGCCAGGAATCGTAGACTGGGTTGCGCTCTACAGAGGCTTGATTCTGCTGTTTCGGACGCTCTGTCCTCTCTCGAGTCTTCAGGTTTCTATCTCGGAAAAGCAATGTCGATCAAAGAACGGTGTGTTGAAGTCAACGTGTTCGATTTCGTAACGGGCATGTTCGTCTTGGGCTTGCTGTGTGGTGACAGAAGAGCTCAACTGAAGCGGTGGAGTAAGTCAGTTTGAGATGCAATGCTCCAGGTGCGTTTCCAGCCGGTTGGCTTTGCTCCCAACGGCCTCATGCTGTCAGAAGACGACCTGTCCTGCTCTATTTGCTCGGTGCCGTCGCACCTCGGCAAGTGCCCATCTGCAATCAAGCTCACTCATCCTTTTCCTTTCTCCTGTTCGGTCCTACTCTGCTCGCAAGCTGAATCACAAGAAACGTCTGTGCGATGTCAGCCACGAAAGACAGCAGGTTACTCCAAACGGTCGAAGGTAACTGTGTGTAGAGTACAGGTGCTATCACGCAACCTAAAAGACCGGTGGCAGTCAAAGCAAAAGTGGTGGCGGCCCTGATCCAGCCCATCATTGTGTCAGGTCGGTGGAAAGCGACTGGTAGTACAGCCACCACAAGTCCAAGGAACTGCATGGCACAACTTTGAAGCAGTGTCCAGAAGTCGACATCATTCACGCTTCCCGGTTCCTCCAAGCCAGAATGAGACCAGGCAACTGCGAGGAAGACAATACTGGCGGACACGGCTACGCAAGTGAGCAACACAATAATATGGTACGCCTATTTGTGGAGGAAAAAGTTGTTAGCGAGAGATGCATGAGCCCTGATGTTGCAGTAGCATGGACGATTCACAAGTTGCAGCAGCCTGATGCAAGCTGATGGAACAAAGCACAGGGTTGTCATTGACGGCTTACCGCATTACCTCTCAACTCAAAATATTCCTCAGAAGACTCTGCAATAGCCTCCCACTTTTCTGACGCCATGCGCCGATTCTGTCCCACGAGCGCGTTGAACTCATCTGTCAGTTCCTTGTATTCTTTGGCTAGACTGGCGTTCTCTTTCATCATGATGGCGATCAAGCTCAGCTTGGTTTCTATACCACCCCGTACCCTCGGAACCTCATCAAGGTCTTGGTAGAGTGTCTTCAAGCTACGAGCCAGCTTGCAGCCTAAGCTCACATATTTTGAGAGTGGATGTTGGCCGCTGTAGTCGCCTTCGTGATATTCTGCAAGCGTATGAAAGTTGAAGTACCATATGTGATTCGTAATCTCATTGGTGAATATCTCGAGCATCTTGTCGTCTCCAAGTCTCTGCCAATCATCGAGCCGATATGAGCTCTCCAGCATAGCATCGGCTTCTTTCATGCGAGCATCGTGCGTGTCTTTGCTGAGGCGAACATGACCTTCTCCGGGTTTCAGGCCAAAAGTCCGTTTGAGATCACTGTATACCTGTTCGTTGATGTGTTTTATTTGCCGGGCAATGCCCAACAACGACTTCCACAGCACAGGTTTGCTCTTTGCCATCTTCTGAGGTGCCGGCTTCCGCAGAGTAGCGGTTGTGAAGATGTCGATGGCGTCTGATTGAAGCATTTGATTAGCCAACAATGAAAATTGCAGTTATTTTGTAACAAGGCTTGTCGGTAGCTTGAGTGTTTGTTGAACGTGGCCGTTAAATCTCGTGAGCTATAGCGACTCATTGGCAGCTATTTGAAAGCTGGATAGCCCAGCAAGGCTGGCTTACCTTGCCTTGAGATCCGCCTTGGGTTGACATGCCGTCCGCAGTTTCGTACGGATCCGCCAGCCGGAAGGGATCTTCTACCTACTACCCCTGTGTTCGATCATGCATGCGTGTGCCGTTAGCTCAATCAGTGCCCAACTGAGGACTCGAGTCCCAGACGGTGAAGGTGCGTCTGGACAGGTCTCGAGTCTTGAAATGAACTGGACAGATTGGAAAGCGTGTAGTTTTTACATGTCTCCGGGATCTTCTTTGAGCTAACAAGCTGATCAAGAAAACGCAGTAGATACACGAGACAGGCTTCATTGATTCGACGTTTCATTCAAAGACTTGGTTCATCCTCTCACAATGATGAGCATGGCCTCTCTCTCACAATGCTCCTCGGGAGAAATTTCTCAATACTTTCAGGCTGCTGGGGGGGACGGGAGCTGCGGACATTCGCAACGGAACTAGACTCGTTTGAAGTTAATGGCAGGTGGTGACAAACGCTAAGACCGCTAGACTGTGGATAGGCGTGTCAGCAGATACCCACCAACTTGGGGTCGGAAGGCTTTTGTGGAAAAGTGGTAGGGTACTCTGGTCAAAGCAAGCCACACTGAGCGGTGAGATGTGAGACGTGAGATGCTTGATTTGGATTTCAGACTTGCTGATGGTTTTTTGCTCGCGTGTGTACTCATACGATCGAAAAAGAGTACTTCAGAAGTCGTTTGCCTGTGTGCTACAACTGAGGATTTCTTCCTAGGACCGACACTCCGGCAGGGTCCTGCTTGGAGCCCACTTAGTGCCAGGCTGCTGCTGCAAGACTCTGCTGCGGCTCGCCAGAATAGGAGGCTGTCGTAGCGCAAGATGCCACTTGGCGAACTCCCCAGCGGGTGACGACTCCACTGGTAATCATTTATGGGATTGATTATCCTCTTTCCCCACTTTGGCAAACCAATGAAAAATCAAAACTGGCGAGGGTTGATAAAGAAACGAGTAGCCGAGGTGGTGAAAGTAGCTGACGTCACGATGAAGTACGATATATACGATCAGGAAAGGAGATGAAAAGGGAGGGAAAAGAGGAAAATGCCATCCTGTACCTGTCTCGTTTGTGGGTCACTTGGTCCATCCGATCAGAGAAATCCTTTTTCATTGTAGATGATAACGGACCCTTTGTCGTTGGGTATATGCAAGCACGTGACTTTTGACATGGCTGTCCTTGTTCGCCTCGCCTCGCACAGCATTCGCTAGCACTGGTTACACAAGCCTGCAAGATGCATTCATCCCGCATCTTCACCCCACATCTTTTGTCCCAGAGCGTCTTTGTCTTTGTTCAGGTTCCAGCCGCTTGTTGGCGATCACAAAAATTCGTCTGTCTCCCCTCTCACGCCTTTTCACGCCTTCGGCACCTCTCCAAACCGATACTGTGCCCAATTCAAGCTCGTCTCTGCAAATGTCCAGATCCTCTCGCCCTTGTCGATCCCAGCCGCACCAGCTGCAACGACGATTGGAAGAACATGTTCCAGCGATGGGTGGGCCTGCTTCGCCTCGGGCGTAGCCAGTAGCTTGGACAACGCATCCTGCCTGTTTTTCGAATCCGTCGCGACAGCTTCCTCCAGAAGGTCGTCAAAGCTGCCGGCGTACCTGTTTCAGAGAGTGAATGTTAGCTCCGGATCTCGATCCGTGGAATTTCCGTTTGACCACTGCCGCTCCACTTTCGAGGCAGTTGCCCTTCTGTCGTTTCGACGACAAGACGAGACTTACGAGACGGTACCGCCATTGGCTCGGATGGCACGGTAATCGTTTAGGTTGTGCACAGCCATGCCGGCGCCGATGATCAGGATGTTCTCGTCTCTTAGAGAGCTGAGAGCCTGACCGAGCTGGTAGTGCGCATCGGCGTCTTCTTCTGCGAGGAGCGACACTTGGACGATTGGCACGTTGAGCGGGTTCGTTTTGGGGTCGAATGCTAGAGCAATGAGCATTGTCAGCTTGCTGTGAGATAATGTGGTGAGATTGTGGATCCTGACTCGAGAAAAAGAGATCGGCAAGGAGAAGCAAGACTCTGAGCATGGCAGCCCAGCCTCTCTTCTCGAGGTTTGGCGAAACAACGTGCCGAAAAAAAAAAGGAGAAGTCGGCTCGCATTCCCGACCCTCTCAATCATCCAAACAACCGTCCTCAACCTCGACCTCGGTCTCAGCTTCACCTTCCTCACCTCCCTTCCAACACCTCTTTCCAACTCCATTTCCTCCCAAAAAGGGATGGAGCTCAAAAATGAAGCCAAGAAGAAGCCCCGACTCCGAGCGAAGCGAGCCCAAAAAAAAAAAAGAAAAAGAAAAAGGAAAGAAAAGACTCACCAGCCAAAAACCCAACCCAAACCCCATGATCCAACCCCCTCCTCACCCGATCAACCCGCACACCCCTCCCCTCCAACGTCGTGACCACCTTATCCGCAACCTCTCTGCTGCCCTTATACGGATATTGGTGCTCATAAAACCGTTTCGGAAACCCATGAAAGTCGTAAATAATGCCCTCATCCTCAGCCACGTTGACGCTGACTCTCAAATTGGTGCTGTTGCCGGATCCACGGTCGCCGTGGCCGAGGATGCTGACGCGGTCGGCGCCGCTGCGCGGTTGTTGCCAGTGGGCGGACAGGACGACGATGGCGGACGGCTTTATTTGGCGGGTCATTTCGAGGCCGGTGGTGGCGAGTTTGCTGGCGGCTGGGTGGGAGGGCTGTTCGAGGAAGTTGGGGCCGCCGATGCCGAGGAAGTAGACTGGTGGGCGAGATGGGGTAGTGGAATCGGAGGTGGACATTGTGGTGGAGGGTGAGATGGACGAGGTGAACTGGGATGGCTTGAGTGGATGGGCAATCGTGATTGTGTTGATGATGCTAATGACGCTGGTGATATCCGTACTGCTGCTAGCAATGCTGCCGGTATTGCAACTGCTCGTATTGAAAGTGGTGAAGGTTTTCCAACGTGAATAGTTAGTCCAAAATCTCTGTTGAATGCAAGAGATATAAAGACCCAGAAAAAGAGCAGCGAGGCAGGAGATTAAATAACTCGACCTCAGCCATGGCGTGTCCATCATGAACAGACGTTGCAGACACTGTACGGCTCCGACTTGGTGTTCCAGCCAGACTCGACGCCATCCTCACATTCTTAACGCCTCGTTCCAGATAAATGCAAACGCATGCACCGACGAGAACTCACAGTCCGATTCGGTCCAGTCCGGTCTGGCTTTGCACCTCATCGCCGCATCACCCCATATCATCTCAACTCACGCTTTCATCCCATCTCCCTCGTGCATTCGGGGCTTCGTACGGTCGTATATTCGGCCTCTCGCAGTTGCATCCATCCTAAACCCCGCAAACTTGATTCCTAATGAGTCTCCTCTCTCTCTCTCACACACCATCTCCACCAGCTTTCAATTCTCTCCAGAAATCTTCAACGAAATGTAACATGATAGGGATGGTACAAAAACGCGGCTCTTTCCGAACGCACGCGCGCGCGGGAGAGAGAGAAACCCTCACGATCACCCACTCGCCAGCGACCAAGCACTCGCCATCCTCTTCGCCAAAAGGTGACTAAGCTCGGCCCTAGTTCCATCAAAGGCAGTCACAGGATATCACCAATCCTCACGTAACCAACACACACATAGACGCATGCACAACTGCAAGCCGCAAAATCCCCAAATATTTCTGTACGTGCGTGCGCAAAGCAGATGTAAACCCCGACTCCGAAAAGTCAGTTTCCAATCCCCGCGCGGTAAGTACCAAGGAATTCTTCAGCCGCAGTCTTCTTGTCTCACGCAGCCCTGGGGAAGGGATCGACGGGGTTCGCGCGCGGGAAGATGTTAAATTAGGGAAGATGGGGTGGCGAGACGGTGGCTTGATTGGTTGGACTGTGGGGGTTTATTTGGGGTTGCCGGTTGTCGCGCGCGGGTGAGATTTAAGGCTGGTCGCAAGGTGGTAGGCAAGTACTAGAGAGGTGGACTGCTAGGTACGGAGGATGATGCGTGATGATGTCTGATGATGCGCTTCTGCGTGGCTTGGAGAATCTCTTGGAGGCTTGTGGCCTGTTGCTGATGTTTGATTCATTTTCGTTAAAACGCAAAAACACTGTGTGGAATTATGTGTTGTGTACGTACCTAGGGACCTAGAGGTGTAATTTAAATTTACTGTCCAATCTTTCCCGTATGGAAAAAAACTAAAACAAAGAGAAAAGGAAAAACTCCACACGGATCCTGGTGAGTTCCAAGGTATAGAATGAGATTTCGTTCTTCACTCATCTGCTGATATTGAGTTCTTTGAGTCGGATAATTCTATCCTCTAGAAAGTCGTGCGTAGATTCATATAATGGAAATCAACAAGACAGATAAATGGGTAGGCAAGTCGGTTACCTGACTTGTGTACGATATAAGGTAACAGATCAGACGATTTGTGCGATGAGTGTACTTGCATACAAATGTATAGATGTAGAGGCCAGAGGACAACTGTCACGGTAGGAAAGCAGACGAAGGAGCAAGTAATTCGGAAGGTAAAGGTTCAGAGCAGGAGGAGTGGATGATATGGTCTCAACGGCGAACCGGACACCATCATGATGTGATATATATCAGTCCATATAAATTCGAAAAATCAATTCTTCGTGGGTATTTGCCGTCCATGTCCCTCAATCTTCGATATACAGTAGCTCCACGAAGCACATTCCTATAGCTTCTTCAAGCAGAAGATATCATTCAAGCATATCCCAGCTCAGGCTCGTCTAGACCAACAGCACAAGATCGCCCTGACTCCGGAAACACGTGGCCAGATCCCGGCTCGCCACGTCACAGGCGTTCCTCGCTAGCCACGCATTCTCCATAATCTCCAGCGCCTTGCGCACTGTCCCGAACACGCTCGGCGGCTGCAGCGCCTCCACCATGCCGCGCAGGTGCGGCTCCAGCGACATGCCGGCCAGACAGCCAGCAACACAAAACGGCCAGACCATGCTGCGCAGCAGCGCGGGCGGAGATATGCGCTCCGTCAGCAGCTCCACCACCTGGCTGACGTGGTAGCGCACTTCGGGGCTGGCTGGCTGCCAGCCAGACACGACAACCAAGAGATACAGGATCGCGGCGTGGGCCCAGACTTGGGTCACCAGCGAGATTTGCCCGGTTACGGGTGGTAATTGGTGTGGGTGCTGGTGGTGCTGGTGTTGGCCACCTCCGCTGCCGAGGAGGATGGCGTTCAAGAGACTGGAGCTGGCTTCGTCTGTCGTCCCTGACGCGTTCGTCTCGGCGTGAGCTTCGTTGTTCAGGTGAGCTTGAAGCGAGTCTTTTATGGTGGCTGCGCGTCGAACCAGTTCCATGACATCCAAGCTTCCCGATCTCTTGCATTGCTGCTTCCACGCGTCCAGCGCGGCAATCTCGCCAATGTGTATCATGGCCCAGTTCTGGCAGCCGATGACGGCGGCCAGGTCGACGGCTGGTGGCTTGCCGTCTCTGCCAACCATCAAACACCGGTGATGCTCGTACAGTAAGGGTTGCTCCTGGAGCACTGTGCTGGCCACGATATCGTCCAAGATCAAAAGGGCGGTAGAGAAGCGGAAGGCAGCCTGCTCAGCGCTCGGCACCGGCTCTATCTGCGTCGGCAGAACAAATGGTGCTGGTCCCAGATGGTCCATGACGCATTGGAAACCTAGCTTCAGCTTCGTCGGGTCAGCGGCTCTGGTGAGTTCGGCACTGCTCTCGAGCAGCCGCCTGAAGAGGTCCTGCGCCGCGTTGAGATGGGCTCGGCAGTTGTTGAAGCTGAGAATGGCAATCTCGAAGCGTTGGACCTGCATGATGCCAGACATGACCCGGACCGTGCCGTGCATGTGCTCCGTCACGCTCGAGTTCTCAATGACTTCTAGTGACTGCCTCAGCACCTCAAAGGCGTCTCGCGTCTGGTTTAGCATGCCGTCCCACACCGCGTCTCGGTCGTCCGGGCTTCCCTGTGCGAGCGAGTAGAAGTAGGAGCTCTGGCACAGCATGGCCTGCCGCACCACCGGGCTGCGCGACATCATCTCCAGCAGCCAGGCCTTGCCGCCCTGGAGAGGACAGGGCCGGTAGAAGGGAAAGAGAAAGGGGAGGAGGTGGTCGAGGTAGAAGGTGAGAAGGATGGTCTCCATGCGCCCGCAAGCTTCCGGACCCGTGATGGCGCAGCGAGACTTGCGCTGCCACTTGAGGTATGCTGCTGGACGCTGTTCGGCATCGTCGCTCAGAGGCTCCGGGCTCGCTCTGAGCTGATCAACGGCCACCACATCTCTTCCCACATCGCTGGGTCTGGTACGGCTTGGCAGGGCGCTGCTGTTGCTGCGCTGCAGTGCACGCTCACCTGCCGATGCGGTCCCCCGACGACGACGGCCGGCCTTTTCCTTGACTTCGCGTTTCAGCTCCTCCGCCTTTTCCTGCTGCTTGGCCCCGCCGTCCATCCATTCCGGCTTCTCGGTGTTGTAATTGCAGGTGATGTGCAGCGCGGCACACGCTTCACAGATTGGTCGTATCTCGTCGCACTTCTTTCGCCGCAACCGGCACGTCCAGCAGCCGCTGGAGCTTCTCCCTGCGCTGACATATCGAGGACCCAGCTGTGACTCAACATCCATGATCTCCTGGTAGGGTTGCAGCATAGTTACTCTTCTTTCCTGTTCGTCCCAACAGCTTTCCTGAGAGCGACTCACAAACCCGACTGCAAGAAAAACATCAGAAGGGTAGGAGAGACGGTTCGAGTGACGCGAAAAGCACAGAGCCGAGCTGGACTGGAAAGGTGTTATTATTCATCAAGCACTCTGCGGCTCCGACTTGCAGATTGCGTCTTATTTGCCGCCCAGTGCGAGGAGGATGAGGAGCTGGCGCCCTTTCTTTAGGGTGTGGCGGCGGCGCCGAGCCAGCCCCGTCTCGATCGCAAAGATAACAGCAACAATGACGGTGGCATCAGTCACAAAGCCGACCTCAGCAGAGCCGCGTGTTTAAATCGTATAACGGGCCAGGACGAATATTACGGTGACGACGTCTCGTTCCGTTCCGAGGAGGACCCACATTTTTGGCGACGTCGCTAGCTGGAGAGAGAGAGTCAAACAGAAAGAGTCATTGACAGCTGGAACAGGGCGGTGACTTGGTGACTGACAGCCAATACCTTGCTTATGCAAGATCGCAGAGGATGGAACAGTCTCGTAATCTCTGCATAGTAATGAAGATCCTATGAAATTTTCTGGCTTTACCTGCTTTTTCGTTTTCGCATTCCTCTTTCCTCTTTTTGCGTGCTGGCTGTTTGCTGCTGTGCCCCGGGGCTACTGCGAGTCCTTAAGTCCGGCATGGTTCCGCGCGGAAGCGGACTCCCAAGTCCACATGGAGGAGCCGCCGGAGACTTTTAAGGTGGTGGTGGTGGAGAAAAAGGAGGTTGCAAAAAAAAATGTTCTTCAGCTGCCCACGATCAGGGCCGGAGCCTCGTGTTTGTCGAGTCTAGTCGCTAGGTTGTGTCCAATGGGGCTTGAAATTCCCTACAATAAGTCAGGACGAACACGCATGTGCGGAGGGAAGGGGAAATGACAGGGCGCATGTTGAGTACTGCAGCTGGAATAGAGTCAAAGACTGGGAATGCTCTGACTCCTCTCCTGCTGTCACCATACCTCTGCTGCTGGTGCCACTCCTAATGTTGCTTATTGCGGCTGCTGATGCGGCTGCTGCGGAGATCATCTAGCACATCTGGGACGCTCGTCCCCCGCTGATCAACATTGTACACGATGCCGTGGGAAGAAAAGTTTTTGAACATGGTCTTTAGCCTCATGTCAATCTGTTTTTTTTTTTTTAATTTTTTTTAATCTGGCCAAAAGGACTCGGCCGATTGGAAAATCATGTCATGTTGTGTTGTATTGTGAGATCCATTGATGCTATCAGGCTCAGCCTCAACATTCCCTTGCACGTTAGACTTCTGGCCAAAACTTGGTCTCCAGGTCCAGGGTGGTCTGCCAGAGCCTGTCACAGTCGTCCTCCTGGCCCTTGTCCGGTCCTGCCGCCCAGGAATTGGTCACATTGGCAAGGCCATCGACAGCTGACTGGAAGTCGTGCGAGGTCCAATTGGGGATGAATTCCCTGTGTAGAGCTCCAAGCGCCCCCTTGGCTGCTTGCCCTTGTCCTGATTCCGAACCGGCATTGGGCTGCTGCTGCTGCTTGGCGAATGTCCACGCTTTGAGATAGCACTAAGTGGAGGCGTCGTCAGCTTGCAGCTCGCTTTTTGGGGAGGGGTTGGATCAATGAGTCGGGGTCGGAGATGAAGACCCGTATGCGTGAATGGCAGGTGGAACCCTCACTTAGGAGGAGCAGCAGTCCGCCGAGGAGCAGATAAGGTGTTGCGACAATAACCGACCCGTGGCCGTGACCAAGCGTGGACGGGAATGGGGGAGTGAGGAGAAGTTGCTACAAAGGAGTTGACCAGTGATCGTGTCTGGTCAAAAGCCGCGTCTGATCAAAAGCCGAGTCTGGTTGACCAAGCCAGATCCAGCCCCAAGCCTGGCTACAGATGAAATCGACCATTCATCATGCCAGACCAGTGATCGAGCCTGATCATTGACCGAAACTCCGGAGAGCTAGACCTGAACAGCGATCACGCTAAACCTGCGATCAAGCCTGACAACTGACCGACCCTGACCACTGACCAACTCCTTTGAGTAAGAGAGTATTGGCTAGCCACATGTGCGCAGTGAGGATGACTTTGAAGAAAGGGATATTTCCCCACTCAACCACACCACCCAAGCGATCAAAGCAACACAACGCAAGCAGAAACGAATCCACTGAACAGACCAAGCACGCAGAAGAAAACCCTCGCAGGGAAAACTCACAAACTCCGTAGCCCAAAGCACCGTAAGCCCCCAGACCAGCGGCTTTCCCACCTCGCTGCTCTCCTCAAAAAGCCTCACGTATTTCGTCGTCGTCTCATTCGGCCCTTCCTCCTGCAGCTGCAGCCCGTACTTTTCCACCGTCTCGTTGTAAAAGTCAATCTCCGCCTTGATGGCGGTGAGGGCGCCAATCAGCGTGTTGAGCGTCTTCCACTCCAGATTCTCCTTTCCATCCTCGGGGAAGGCATACGAGGTCAGGTCGAGTTTGGAGATTAGCCGGCCGATGAAGTTGACGTACGCGAACTGGTAGTACTTGTCCTGCACGAGCCAGGAGCAGAGAGGCGCTTCTGCCAGTGTGCCAGACCCGGCGGAGGAGAGGAAGGGGTGCGTGGTCGCGGCGTGGAGCTGGTCCGGGTGTGCGCCGATCAGGGTGTCGGTTAGTGATGGCATCTTTGGATCTCGATTCGATCAGGATGAAAATTATTTGTGTGTAAGTTGATAAATGTTCCGGAGCCGAGAGGCTGTTGAATTTGACTGTCAGCGCTGAATGTCTGGCAGTTGTAGACGTCCAGGCACAGCCCCCGTTGTAAATCAGATGGTGATCGAGGCTTGGTGGACAGGACTTGAGAATACACACGATATGTAATTAGATACGGCCGCAAATCTGGTCTCTGGAGAGAATGAATCGATTTCTCTGTCTTTCTAGCGTAACTCACTGATTGGTGAGCAACGGCCGATGAAGCTAGAAGTCGTGATGCTGACGATGCTGATCTGCACCTGTTCGCAGTACGCCCCCGCAGCGCAACTCCGTTCCATCTGACACTCTCCCCCTCTCGACCTTTCAGCTGTATTTTCTTCACTCCAGCCTACGTGAGAGGCTCGCCAACATGAAAGAGGAGTTTTAGGGCTGAAGATTAAATAAGGAACCTCGCTCCCAGATCTCTTGTTCCCTGACCATCTTTCTCCTGGCAAAAGAAAATTGTTCTGCAGCATATTCGGACCAGCCCTGCAATGGAAGCTTCAATTCTAATCTTGCCTAACAAGCCGTGAAGAAGCATCTGGATTCTATTTTATTGTTCGGATTTGGCATCAAAAAGTTCGGTTGAAACAAAAAATGACTTCAAGACCAGGGAAAGTTTCGCATAATCATCATTCCTATGTACACGTGCCGTCAAGGCATTCGTAAAAGTACAACAGATCAGGCGTATACCAGCTCTTGGGGTGAAACGAAGAGCAATCTAAGCTCTGCGATCGCGTCTCTTGCGTTGATGGTCACCTGTCAGCTGAACTGGATGCCTGTCCTGATGCTGAAGTAGTCGCATCTCTCGACGCTCCTCCTACTTCCTGTTGCCGGCTGGCTGACGCGCTTTCTGTCCGATTATCCAACCTCCTCTCCTGCATCTCCGCCCCGTGCTCCGCATCCGTCCGAGTGTTACCACTTTCCGCGGCAGCGACGGGATTGCTGGTGCTGGGATCTCCGTTGACCCCTCCCGCTCTGCTTCTGCTCAGGCTTCCCCACCTTCCCCTTCCCCATGCCCAGCTTCTTTCCCACCGATTCTTTCTCGAACCGCTCGTGGTCAATGTGCCAGCGCGGCCACCGGCCAACCAACCGCCAACAAAACGATTGCCTCGGCCGTCACTTCCAGCAGCCGCCAGGTCGGCATAGCTCTCGAAAATGGAAGGCAGCAGGCGGCCACCACGACGGCGTAGATCGTCCCCATGCACCCAGCCTGACGTGAGGGACTCGAGAAAGGGGCGTAGGTGCAAGATGCAGGCGGCGAGAAGGGAGAGTAGCTGGATCAGCTGCGTGCAGATGGTTATGGGCCAGGAGTAGAAGAGAGGATCAGAGGAGCTGCTCAGATGCAACGTATGGGCGAGAACAATTTTGACGATAGCCACCGAAAGAGGACTGAAGAGTTGAATTAGCATTTCACTGCAGCAAGTCGTGGAAAGCCAACACATACAGCAATCGGGCACAGAATACTACGGTCACCGAGAATTTCCGGGTCAGTGAGGTCTGGACATAGAATATCAGGTGAAGTGGAAGAACGACGAGCACAGCGTCTGTAAGGGCATTGACGATCTCAAAGTAGGTGAGAAAGGCCAGCTGACGATGAGTTAGACAATTTCTCACATCATTGCGATCCGAGTCAACTCACGCGATCGATACAGCGACCTTCTAGATAGTCCCACGTGTGGGGAACATGGCATTGGAACGCCGTGACGAGCACCGAGCTCAAAGCCCAGAGAATGAGCGCTACCACCAGCCCGGACAGGATCCGATGCAGAGGACCGACGGGCGGGATCAGGTTGAGCAAGACAATGGTCGGCAGCTTCGAGAAGAATATTGATGGGATGTAGAGCAAAGCTGCTGCGTATTGTGACTTTGTCCGTCAGCAGGCATGTCGCAGATCTCATAGGCTAGGGAACGTACCTGCAGTATCCTCGAAACCTGGCCGGCACTAAGGGCAGACAGCTCCTTACCATAGCCGTTGGTCGTTTCTAGTGTCACAGCTATAGATTGAGCAATGATGAGAACCTGATATAACGATCAGTTGTCGATTTTCAAGGCATTTCAACAATTCTAACGGTGCCGAGCCTTGCAGCGCCACACGGCGGCAACGTACCAGAGAAACGAGGACAAAGTAGTCGTCCTGACCGATGATGCGAATCACCGCGTACTTGGTATAGGCCCGACACAGGCCACACAGCACGGCACTGGCGAGCAGGAACCAGGTGATGATCTGGATGAGCGGAGTCTTGTTGGTATCGGTGACATAGTAGTTGTTATCGTCGGTTGTGTCGCTACTGTTTCCTCCTCCCATGCCGTTCGAGCTGTCCATTTGCGCCTATGAAGCCGTGCGCCGGCCGCGTGTCACGATCATCTGCCTGTAGAGTGTTGACTTGACCGAGTCAAATGTGCGACTCACAGTTGCAGCAAGACCGGAGGTGAGGTATACTCAACTGCGCGACTGGACGGGTCACGAAATTGGGGTCAAGGAGAAAAACAAGAGGACGAGAGAGCGACTGAAGCGAGAAGGTGTAGAGCAGCGCGTGATTGCTAGCTGGTGTCCTAAAGTAGCATCGAAAGCACTTCTCATAAAAGCCACAATGAGCAACGGTATCCACCGGCCATCGTCAAGGCTGTAATTCAAAGCTTTGCCTTGGTCCGCAGCAACACTGTACTAGTGAGTGAATGAGCAAACAGGAAAAGAGCGCGTGTGGGTGTATGTGTGTGTGTGTGTGCTGTCGCGCGGACGCTACAGCTGGTCTGCATGACGAGTGAGCAGGCACACGGCGCGCGCTGGCCCGAGGGTCGAGTGCCTCGGGATGATAGCAGCCTGTCGATCCGTGCCGGTAGATCACCGGCCGGCGTGCTGCTGATTTTGCTGGTGGCGGTGGTGTGCAGTGGCAAGGCGAGAGGCTGAACTGCGGGCTAAAAAGTGTGCCGTAAAGCTGCGTCAAAGGCTCACAGAGGCAGAACGAGTCGTGCGCTATTGCGCATGAGTATGACATGCTTGACACCTTAATAGCAGTAACAGCCGCTCAACTGTGAATATGGTGAAGCAATCATCGTGGGCGTGGTCGCAAAGCTTGACCTCCTCATTGAGATCTTGCACTGCCGCCTCTCTTCACTTAATTTCCCCTCTCTTTCATTTAGAATGCGACCGCTGCTGTAGCCAAGTGACACCCAGAGCGAGTCGTGCTTGCAATGGACCCCGGGGACCACAACGGCACAAAAGCTCAAATCCCAAGGGAAGGAGGAGGGCCAGCGGCCAATGAGGGCATCGTAGCCACCCTCCACGAGGCGGCGTCGTGAGCGGGAAGCCAACTGGGCCAGGCCGGTAGCGGAAAGGCTCGCGCTGTTTGTGCCAGAAGAGGGTTTACGGTGCGTCCGTGAGTTGATAAGCCAAGTGTTCCTATTCTGAGTGAATGCGTGAGATTGCGCTCCTGCTGAGACTGCACTCCTGCTGATATTGAGGTCTGAGATAGAGGTCAGCCTACGCAAAGTACAGTCATCACCGTTGTGCGTTGTCTTGTACTGCTAAACCCAATCTCTCTCTTTGCATTGCGATTCCCATCTCTTCCCATAGATCTTTGGACTGACACCTGTCACGTTAGAGAAAAGTTCAGACCGGCAGATTGCCAAGACGTGATTCGGTCTGTGAGTTGAATTAGCTTCATCCTGCAACGATAGAAACGTGTTTACCGAGGAGAAGTCGGGCCGCAGAGACCAGATTGGCAGATGAGGAATTTTGGTCTGTCTGTCTGTCATCATAGCTCATGCCTGAGAGCGTCTGTCCTTACCACAGCTTCCTCCTAGTAGGAGACTGGAAAGTCAACCTTCCGTGTTTCGTTTAGGTGGAGCAGCAAACACAAGTAGGAGTCTCGAGACGTGGCTCACGCAGCACTGGTGAAGTCACGTTTGAGATGGATCCTGATTTCTGTTCCTTGTAAATCGGTCCGGCGTGAATCGACAATGCCCTTCAGAATCGTCAGCTCCAAACTCTTATCCAGATGCAGTACATCTCGTCTGATTTTGCCTATCATGCGGTATGTAGACTATCCAGTCTCAATGCAGCCACTTCCCCGAGTAATATGAAGCTGAAACGGCTCCTGGTAAATGCCGGACCTCATGGCTTGAATATGCCGCTGTGGATCACGATTGACAAGGATCTCGTCTACAGGTGATAAGCAAGCTGCCAGCAGAATGTGAGATTGACAAATAGCGTCCATGCCCGCTAATTCCAGAACGTCCCCGCTGGTGTTCTAGCGACGTTTTCCCACTGAGCCCACTAATCACAGCTCAGCTTCAGGGAGCGATCGGCCCCAATTGGTGACCTCGGCCCCCGTGACTATCGTCTGACACTCTCCCGCCACGCGCAATGTCGCAATCAACCACACGGAGTTGACCACCGCTCAAGCTAATATTCCTGCTGAAACCACCAGCACGAAACTAGCGTCAATTGCTTGTTAAGCCCAACAATGCTATCACCATCTCCGTGCCACTGCCACTACCCACACGGTCAGTTGACCAGGACAAACCCCATGCGAGTGTGGATTCTTGGTCATGGCGCAGCTTCAGGAGAAGTCCGATAGCAGCAGCACGCGCAGCAGCGGGCACGGAGTCGGCCACGATGGCGATGGCCTCGCTGCCACCACTGGCCGGCGCGCGTCTCCCGCGGGAGTGGACGATCACGGCTTTGGGCCGAGCAGACAGGCGTCGGACTGGTCAGACAGAGACCGCGCGACGTTGAGAAGGCTGGGGAAAAAGCCTGTGTTAAAGGTGAGTTCATCTGCAGATACGATAAACTGCTTCAATGTCTTGACTCTCGGTGTTTTGTTCTTGTAATTTTTGAACATACGCGCCAATCGAGAAGAGAGAGAGAGAGAGAGACTCACTATTTGATAGCGAAACTTTGGCTTCATCTCCATCCTCGGCTTCTCCAGCACCATCCTCATCACTTGGGAGACGATTCTTACTACGCTCAATTTCGGCCTGCTCAATGGCGGGCCGGCCGGGCTGATTGGGCAGTACATCTTCATCTGGATTGGAGTGACGCTGTCGTTTGTGATCATCACCGAGATGGCTTCGATGTGAGTGATGTACTACTTGATAGCTCCCAGCGATTTGCTTCGAAAACTAACAACCAGTTGCTTAGGGCACCGACATCTGGTGGACAGTACCATTGGGTCTCCATCCTCGCGCCACCCAAGATCCACGACTTTATCAGCTACATCACCGGTATATCCACCCGAACTGGCGTCCTATCTCTCGGTGGACACTAACATTTGACAGGCTGGCTCACCGTCTGCGGCTGGCAAGCCAACACCGCCTCCGGCTCCGTGCTCGCCGCCCAGCTTCTCCTCGGCCTCGCCACGGTAGCAAACCCAGACTACGACTACAAAGCGTGGCACCTCGTGCTGACCAGCTGGGCGGTGACGCTCTTTGCGGTTTTCATCAACCTGCGGGGCGGCGTCGCCTTGCCACGTTTCGAGGCGACCATGCTCCTGCTGCATTTATTCGGCTTCTTCGCCGTGCTGATCCCGCTAGTAACGCTGGGACCAAAGCGCGACGCCAGCTTCGTGTTTAGCGATTTCGAAAACGGCGGGCTCTTCCCCACCAACGGGCTATCCTTCATGGTTGGCGTGCTAGGCATGCTGTGGACCTTTTCAGGCGCGGACGGGGCCATCCACATGTCTGAGGAGATAGAGAACGCGCCCATCGTGGTGCCGCGCAGCATTTTGACCACATATGTACTGAACGGCATCTTCGGCTTCGCCATGTTGGTGGCCATCCTCTTCGCAACACAGGACCTCGAAGCGGCGCTGAACACGCCCACGGGCTACCCGTTCATCCAGATCTACCTGTCCGCCACGGGATCCTCAGGCGGAACCATCGCCGTAGTCGCGCTGCTCGCAATCATGGAGATCTGCGCGACCACTTCGTCTCTAGCATCCGCTTCCCGCCAGTTCTGGGCCTTTAGCCGCGACCACGGCGTACCGGGCTGGTCGCTCTTCGTCAAGATCGAAAAGAAATCTAGTGTTCCCATCTACGCCGTGGGCCTCACCGCCATCGTCTCCGTGCTGCTCGTGCTGATCAACTTCGGCTCCAACCTCGTCTTCCAGGACCTTGTCTCCGTGGCCATCGCAGGCCTGTACTCCTCCTACCTCCTCGCCACCTCTCTCCTCCTCTATCGACGCCTCACAGGCGGCATACGACCGTACCGATCCCTGTCCCTTGCGCCCATCACCACCGGCACCACCACCTTCGACCCTCAATCCCAACCACAGCCCTCTCACCATCACGCCGACGAATCCGCCAGCGCAGTGACCACACTAAACAACGCCGTCGGCGCCGACCTCGAATGGGGACCCTGGCACGTTCCCGAGCCCTTCGGCACCATCCTCAACGCCTTCGTGTGCTGTTTCCTCACAGTCGCATGGTTCTTCAGCTTCTGGCCAAGTACCTGGCAAGTCGACGCGGCGGGCATGAACTATAATTGTTTGCTCTGGGGAGCCGTGGTGCTGGCGAGTCTGACGTGGTATGTGCTGGCGGGCAGGAAGGAGTATCATGGCCCGATTGTGGAGCTGGATCGCGATGAGGTCCTGGGGGGAAGTGCGGGTGTGGATGCCGCGGGTGCTGGAGCGGGTGTCGGCGCGGAGGTGCACCAGCAGTTGCAACAGGCGAGGACGAAGAGTCAGTGATTTTTGGAAAATGTGTGAGAATTGAGTGGGGGGATAAGATGGGTGTGTTATCGGGGTTTGGGTAGACGAGTGTCACGTGCATGCATACTCGAAGTTGGAGGGATATGAGAACAATGATTTGGTTGTAAATATTTGAAATTTAGGTGATGATCATCGAGAAGATTTTTTTACGACATTTCCGTCAATCAAAATCCACGAACTACAAGTCCATTTCCCGGGACACGCAACCTCATGTGAACTTCCACTCCTTGATTACTTAGCAACAAGGTTGAACTTGTGAGAATGCGGACCGAGATAGCAAGTGTTCATTATTAATCCTTAATATAAAAAAAAACCGGGAAGGGTGGTCAGTACATGTCGCATTAACCAGCAGCATGATGATCCTTTCGTCCGTTCTCATCATCAATCACACCCGATTCCATCCACCACCGTGCGTCTCGATGTACCTACCAATCTCAACCCAGTTCACCCGACGATGCCCGAACGAACCTCGCAACAACCACATCCCTCCCACCCACCACTCAACAACCCCCGTCAAGTCTCCTCCCCAAACGCCGGGTACTTCGGCGCCGTGATCCCATCACACGAGTACTGCAGGACATCGTTCGTCGGCGTCGTGGCCTCCCCATTCTCCTCGCCACCAAACAGCGTCTGGCCGTTCGGATCAACGATCTCGAAATCAAACTGCGCATTCCCATCGCCCTGCTTGAACACGATCCGGAGCGGGTAGTAGTTCCCAGCCACCAGGGGCGCCTCGTACGTCGCATACCCGGGCACGTAGCTCGTGGTGTCCAGCTGGACGACCTGGTCGGCGTTGGCGCGCGTCCACCCGGCATACGCCTGCTGGCCGACCCACAGGAACAGGATGTCGTCGACGGCGTCGGTCCGGAAGACGTAGGTGCCCGTGTGCGAGGCGTACAGGTAGCCGCGGTGGTTGAGGGCGAAGTAGCGAGGTGGTAGGGTTGCGTTGCTGCCGCCTGGTGTGTCCGGATAGACGGGCTGTGGGTCGTTCGCGTCGAGGTCGGCGATGTGCGAGTAGTACAGGTATGTGGTCACGCCGGCCTGCTCGATCAGGTTGGATGTTTTCAGTGAGGTGGGGTCGTAGCCGGCGTAGGAGGAGGTGTTGTAGAAATCGTAAGGGTCGGCGATGTACGCGTATTGGAGCCCCAGGTTGCCGCACGAGGCGGTTGGCGCTTGTTTTGCCGGGATGCCGATGGCGGCGGCGTTGGCGACGCTGAAGCCGGCTGCGGCTGCGCCGGTGAGGGAGAGGAGGGTGGGCGGCTTCATGGTGTGGATGGCTTTTGGGTGGGTGGGTG